>MJUU01030228.1:6368-18123 GCA_002080025.1 Modiolus philippinarum
TTTTGGCCCCTTTGACCCCTTGTAGCTCGGAAACGGTAAGACCTACAAAAAATCCGTTGACATACTACTGAAAGCTTAGATCAAGAGGAATCCAAAGAAAAAAATCTCATTGAAATCCGATGAAAAATAAAAATTCTACATAATCTGCAAATTCGCAATTTTGGCCCCGTTCGGCCCTCATAACTGGGAAAGGAAACAAGTTACCAAAAATCTAACAGCTGATTGCTATATTAATTTTTCGCAAGGAATCCATTGAAAAAAACTGCATCAAAATCAGACTTAAAATAAAAAAATTATTTTTTTGAGATTTGCCCCTGTTGGGCCCCATTTATCTCGTGAGTGGTACATGCTACGTGAAATCCGTTGGCATACTCCAGATTGGAAATTTCCTCAGGAGCACACTGAAACAAACCCCATCAAAATCCAATAAATAATAAAGATTCTACAGTCAAATATGTGAAAACACCTCATTTAACCCTTTTCTGGTCCCTAATTCTGAAATGGGTGGGGCAAAAACCTAAAGGAAAAAAACGTTTCTCAAGAATGTTCCAAGAAACATCATACTAAGATTTGAAAAGAATCCATCCACTAGAACCAAAGTTATGCTGTCCACAGACACGAAAATACCTAATTTTACCCCTTTTTGGCCCCCTTTTTTGCCTCTTTTTCAAAAACGGGTTGGGCAAGGAACGCGAAATTAAAACCCGGGCTTAAGCTTGTGCCAATAAACATCATACTAAAATTTGATAACAATCCGTTCACTAGAACTAAAGTTATGCTGTCCACAGACGCCGACGCCAACGCCGACGCAGACGCCAGCGCCATACCATAATACGACCGCAAAATTTTTGCGGTCGTATAAAAAAGTATTGGTCAAAGAAGAAAGAAATAAAGATGGAAGGTACAACAAAGGCTACTAGTTTTGAGTGTCACTAGAAGAAAGAGGAGAAAAGGGTAGGAGCAGGAAATTTATAGGTTTCATTATGACTCCCAGCGAGTGAAAATTACATAGAAGAGGTCTTTATACTGCATGGTGCTTAGTATTTCTCCATTCAGTTTGGTTCTTGGTCAACCTGTCCATATTATACCCTGACTACCCATTATAGACCGGTCATTCCCATATATGCCACCTGCATGGTGAGGAGCCAAATTTTGTAGGACCGGCAAAATTTTTGTAGGACTGACAGAGAATTTGAACTTGCCAGTCCCATGACCGGCAGACCAAAAAGACTTTTCGCGAACTCTGTCCTGTACGTTGTTACCGTGGAATGGGACGTAAAAACCAGATGATATCGAATGTTTCTTAGACTGATCTCATTTAAAAAACGCATATTCTTGTACCAGTGCTAGTCCGGAAAATACGGACATGTGTCAGGAAAATACGGACAACGTTATATAATAAAGCTTTGATACTAAAGTGTGAATTTTCTGACTTCTTTTCCTACGACTTTCTCTGCATCTTTTCATTATTTAAATATTGCTATCCTATAGGCGTACATTGTGTTCGTATGTGACATACTTTCACTATATCCCTAGCTTTCTTGCATCAGTCACAGATATTGCTTATAGATTGTTTAAATTCTCTAATATGGGTTTTGGTTTGCATGCTTTTTTAAATTATTTACACTAACTTACCAAATTAGTATTTATTGCTCTACTGTAGTCAACCACACTGAGGAGGTACACATCCATGGATGTATATCTCTTCACCACACCTTAAAATAATGTCTTTTTGTTTGTTTTTTATGTTCTGTTATTTGTGTTTATGTTGTTGTTGTTATATATACGTGTTCTGTTTCAATGCCCCTTTGGCAAATAAAAATTTGTATCTGTATTTTAACTGCAGTAACGATGTTATCTATAAGATCAGTGCTCGAAACTATATGTTGTGGGGGTCTAGCCGTCGATCGGGTCTTTTGCTGATCATTTACGTTACTGGTTCGTTTTAAATTAATTTATATATACAGAAAAGCGCTTTATTTGCTTGATTCGTTAAATGTTTCTTTGTTTCAACAATTGTACCGTTGTATTTAATTGTATTTAAAGAAAACGCCAAGATAGGAACAGGTATCCACAATTTCTAAAGTTTCCCCCTGCGGTGTGAAATTATATTCTCATCTGCCCTTCCTTTTTACTCAATATCATAACTGTCGTCTTATTAACATTCACACTTAATTTCGAAAGATCGCAGTATGATTGAAAAATATCAAGAGACTTTTGAATACCTTCTTCTGTTTCAGACAAAATGTCAGTATCGTCAGCATATAATATGAAAAAACTTTTGTAGAAAAATATGTAACCCACTCTGAAGTTTTTCTTTGATTTTTTTCTAAAGGCAGTCCATCTAAGCTACAAAAATAATTCTCCAAGTCGTGATTGCAAACAAGAATGATGACAAATTTTCACCTTGACGAACACCAGTTAGACATGGGGAAATACAAGATTTTATATCACTATGCATATTATAAATAAGTTTGAAACATTTACCCTTATTTTCATAACTATGTATAATTTTTTTGTTAAATGATAAATAAATTTCAATAAGAACATGAAAAACAAATATGTTATCGGCCGATGGATATCCTTTTCTGAATCCTGTCTGGTATTGCGAAATAATATTTAATTCATTTGCCATAACGTTTAATCCAGTGTACTACTTAATTACAGAAGTAAACAGCTAACCTAGACAGCTTATAAGTGTAATTGCTCTAAAATCGTCAGGATTAGATTGATCGCCTTTATTTTTTGTAAATATGTGTTATGATTCGAATGCAATAATTTGTAGTTTTATTGTGAAAAAATACCATGACTACAATAAATGAACTTTGACATCTGGGACTAATTAGTCCCAGTTCACATGTACATATTTGCAACTGGGTGAGTGCAAATTGCTCTGCCGGTATAGTGCAGATCCATCTGAGCCTAACCCAATTGGTTACTTTCACGAACATACCGAAGATAAGATAACAAACCGCGGGAAATTGATAAGTGCACATGTATATCATTTATTGTTATCAAACGTCCGTATTTAAATGACAGTGTAAAATGTTGGTGGGAAAATACGGACAGCAGAAAAACACGCCTAAAGTGATAAATTCCCATCAAAATATGATAAAACATATGGAAACATTGTTTTAATACAGTTTTCTGTACATAACTTTGATATAAGAATTATTTTATGGAAAATACACACCTAACTTTAATCATCAAAAGTTGCTGCGAGTTTCTATAAAAAATTCCAGTAATGTAAACTTACAAGAAAGAAAACGTGACCGTTTCGGTTCAAGAGATTCTGCAAGATACTAACGCCAAGAAACTATGTTATCATTACGAAATCCCACAAAGGTGTTTCCAGTTAATATTATTGTTATATTAATGTATAAATTTTATTACAACACCTCTAACGTTATGAGGAATTTAATATAAGGTAAGTGGATACCGTCCATATTTTCCTGCCGTCCGTATTTACCAGGATCTCCCCTAATACACGGTTGATAACACAGGCACTTGTTTCATAAAAAAATGTCAGTCCCTCCCTCTCTGTGGAAGAAGAGAGGGAGGGACTGAATTTTTTATGAAACAAGTGCCTGTGGCTGATAAGGCCAAACAAAAAAATATGTGTGTTTCCAGTTACCCGACCGACCCTAACCTTTTTTTTTCCATACTTCAAAATGTTCTTGTGTGACCTTGATCGTTTTAGCGGTAGTCTTCCGTTTTGTTGGAAGCAACACCACTCAGATGAGTCTTTTTCTACAACCACTAGCATTATTCATCAGAAAATGCACGACGAATCGTTAAAATCAACAGGATTCCTGACTCCTGTCGTCAAATCCGCCATTTTTACTCGTCTGATTTACACTTCCTGTTTTAGCAGTATGACTAAATACCGGAAATACGGCAATGACAAGCATACAATGCAATGGATGAAAAATACGAAGCAAAAAAAAAAACACTTTTTGCCGACCTACCGACCCTATTTTCAAATACCTTGTAACTGGAAACACACACATTTTTTTTTTTGGCCTAAGGGATTCGGAGGCAGGCAATATCAAAAACATCTCTGGCATCGAATCCCAAAGGGATAATGGATCCGCCACTGTTGATATGCGGAGCACACTGTTGTGTAGCAGTTAAACCTTTGAAATGATTTCGAGACGTTTCGGCCCTAAAACACTTCGGCCATATGAAATTTCGGCCATGTGTAATTTCGGACTTGGACGTTTCGGCCCTGTCATGAGTATATGCTAGAAAGTTTTACAAATCGAATAATATAAAAAATAGCTTATTACTTTTTGTGGATGGAGTTAGACGTTAGTTTGGATCTGATTGAATGTAATGATACTTGTAAAAAAGAAGGTTTGGTTACAGCATATCGACATTCATGTACATCAACAATGACACATATTTATAGTTATTCCAGACAAAAACTGTCTGTCATGTGTTTTAATCAAATAAATACAACGTGCACTCATTTATGTTGATGATTTTTGATGGATTGAATGAAGGTTTACTCAGCAAGAATATACAGTTATTTTAAAGACTTTTCTGATAGGGTAGCATGTTAACCTTTCCAAGCTAGAATGGAAAACTCAATGTTGCATAATAAAAGACATTATATTATCAAATAACAGCTAGCTGCAAAATTACATCAGTTTGACACATGCCTGTAAGATGTATTATTAGCATATGATGGCCGAAACGCCCTGCTACCTTTGAAATCTAAACTTTTGTTATACCTGTACTATATTTGCGATCTAAATATCGTTTAAACAGTTAAAAGAGCGGGTGTTATTATCATAGCATCTGTGTCCCTCCAAAATTTGGCGCCAATAGACCGTCTAAATTACGGTACATACACGGTGAAGATATGACTTTCCGTATTTCATGATGCTCTAGTCAAATGGAAAAAAAAATAATGCACGATATTAAGAATATAATATGACCTTTTTACAACGGCGGATCCATGCGGCCTCCAAAAAAAGGGTGATACTCTCCATTATCATTTCATTTGTACCTAGGCTTCGGTCCAGAGACATTGATATCTATGTCCCTGGTTTGTCAAAGGGGGGATTAACCCCATGAAAAATGTTTTTCCAAACTACCAAAAATAGTCCCTTTTCATATCACCCAAAAATAGTTGCTTAATTTAAGTGACACAGAGACATGTAATATGTCTCTGCTCTGAGTGACCCCCCCCCCCCCAAAAAAAAAATAGCTAAGAAAAATACTTCGGTGGCATTTACTAAATACTATATCTCGGATTACAATAAAAAAAAATAAAACTGAAATTATATTTGCATTTTTTCCCTGGATTCATTCACTAAACCATTGTCCATGGTGATATCTAGGATAGCACCAGACTTCATACATTTTATATCTTATTTTTTCGCACATCTTTCCCTTAAGGCACTGGCTAGAATTACCTGGAAAAGTAATCCTAATTAAAATAATTATTGTTACCTGAGACCGGAACAGAGACTAATTATGGAACCATCCCCGTAAACGGACCTGTTTTTAAAGAAGTAACAATAATTTTTATACCTGATATTTATTCGAATTAAGTTATCGTGTTATTTATTATTATTATATTGTAAAATGGATGAATAGCAATATTGTTTGAAATTAAGAAATGTACAATTCAAAGAAATTTGAATGAAATGAAAAAAAAGTTAATAAATGCTTAATAAAATATATGAGTTTTTCAATTCTTTATATATAAATCGCCACCGGTCCTGATTTGAAAAGATCTCACTCCTATTATATGAAAATATGGCATCCGAATGTCAGATTGACAGTGGGTTTTTCTATTTGGAAAAAATTCTATTATTTTATTGGATGATTTACCAGCTGAGGACACAAAATAGTTTGCTATGGCTGTCTAGAATGGTATCACCTAACGTGTGCCGGACTAAAAAATCCACCAAAATCAAAATACTGGATGTGCAGGAAATAAAAATCAGAAATAATTAAAAAAAACAATCTGAACCATATTTTGTACTTATTACATTTAATACTGATTAGTTACTCTTTATATCAAATAAATTTGTAATTGTCTTTTATTCCTTTTGTCAGGTAACAATAACGCCAGGCAGTAACAATAAGGATGAAAGTTATTATTACTTCATTTAAAACAGGTCCGCATTCGGTGAAGGTTCCATAATTAGTGTATGTTCCGGTCTCAGGTAACAATAATTTTCCAGGTAAATCCAGGTAATCGTAGCCAGTTCGTTCCCTTAATTAGTGCATATCAAGGGCATATTCAGTCTGAATTTTCTATTCAAGCAAAACTTCTAAAATAATTACACCCAAAAAATTTATATATTTGAATACATCCCCAAAAATACTTCATAAATATTAATGTCTCCAATGATAACTAAGAGTTTTCAGAAAATTACACCTAAAAATAGCCTGAGACCAGCCTAGGTACAGGAAAAAAGTTGGAGCCCCTGATTCACAATGATGCTGTTTACAATGATTTTTTCTATGATAAATTCGTTTTCCTTTTTGGCGTTCAATCACTGACTGAAGAGAAATATTAAAACTATTGTTGGAATCTTCACTAACATACCTGGTTTACCTGGTTTACCTGGTTGTAGACCTCGTGTAGGCTGTCTAGCCTCTCTTGTCCTTATTGATGTGGTATTTCCTCTCCCGACTTCCGGTTTGTAACAGTTTGGTTTGAATTTGATCTCCTTATTTTTCCAAAGACCGATTAGTCTACTGTACAGTTTTAGATTCTACTACATTTGCTGGTAAGCTATTCCAGGTTTCCACAATCATTTGGGAAAGCTGTACTTACGTATGTTAGTTCTACTATACTTTTTATAGATTTTGTATTTGTGACCTCTTGTCACTGTAGTCCTAAATGGAAAAATATCTTGATTTGATACTTTATCTATATTGATCTATATTATTTACTATTTTAAATACTTGGATCATATCTGCTCTAAGCCCTCTAAGTCTTCTGTATTGCAGGGAGGGTGTGCCCAAATATCTTAGCCGTTCACTGTATGACAGGTTCTTTAAGTTATGCAACATTTTGGTAGCTCGCCTCTGAACATTTTCATTTTTTATAGCTTCTTTTTTGTATATGACCGCCCATACTACACTTCCATATTCTAAATGAGGTCGTGCAAATTTAGGAACATTTCCTTGTCTATAAGTAACTGAAGCTTCTGTTGATAATTCCCAATTTCTGACTGTTTTTTTTATTTGTGTATTAATATGGTCTTGGAAATTAAGTTTATCATCGATGGTAATACCAAAATCTTTTTCTGATGTCGACTTGCATATTTCTTCATTTCCATGAGTGTATTCTACTTCACTTAGATTTCCCAGATGCACATTTAGATTTATTAAATTGGAGTAACCAGTCTTTGGACCAATTCATCAGGTTGTCGATGTCTTGTTGCAGTTTTCGACTGTCATTAACATTGTTAACAGTTGCATACAGCTTTGTATCATCTGCAAATAGTTTTGCAATGTTTTATACTACTTCTGGTAGGTCATTTATATAAATAGTGAATAATATCGGTCCAAGCACACTACCCTGTGGTATGCCACTTGTGACTCCTATCCATTCTGAATATTCTGAATGTTTTCCATTTAGGACTACCTTTTGCTTACTGTCTGTTAAGTAATTTCTTATCCAGTTCAAAAGTTTACCTTGGATACCGTAAGCTTTAAGTTTTTCAATTAACCACTTATATGGTACGGTGTCGAAGGCCTTCTGGAAATCGAGATATATCACATCGATTGAATTATGGTTATCAAGTTTTTCCGTCCAATCTTCTAAGACTTCTATTAATTGTGTTGTACAGGACCTTTCTTTCCTAAAACCATAATGGTGTGTGGTAAAAAGGTTGTTCGTTTCCATATGCTCCATTAATTTATCTCTTATAAATACGCTTGGAATCTTCACTGTCTTATGACAGGTCTTTTTCAATGTTTGATGCTTTTAATCAGTGTACACGGACTTAGAGACTGAAAAAAATACAACTTATATTACTTAAATTCTCAAATGAAGGGACTAAATGTGAAATATAGCAACTCATTGACCGCCTTAAACAGCCACTCAATATAATCACGAAGGAAGGGAAACAAAACAAAGTAAGAAAGGTAATAAATGAAACAAATCTAAGCCGGCACCAGGGTGTCCTTAACTTCAAATACTGGAACTGAGTTATTAAGAAATTTTATTATCTAAAATCATAAAATATATAAACTCTTATGTTGTAATATATGAAAATCAATAAAGAACAATCACGAACAAGCGGCAACATCTAAGCAATTCACTCTATCAGTTAAAGTAACACAAATAAAAAAATAAGAAAGCATGGTCAGCCTTTATCGATTTGAGAAAGGCATTCGAAACCATACCTCTCATGTATAAAGTTCCAAGAGTCTCCGTGTGTACATATATGTATAGTAAATCTCCAAATGTGAGATACGTTCTACATAAAAAAAACTCACCCAGCATCCGATAGGAGCCAAGGGTGATGTCCCAGCTTTTTTTCTGCGGAATTATTTATTTGGTGGGTCTTATGGCTAGTACAACGACAAACTGTTTTTTTTTACCGAGGCGCTTCTGCAACCGACGTAGAGTCCAACCAAAATTTACCACCACCAGTACCTCAACAAAAGACAGATTAATGACAAATGCAGAGTTCAAGGGTGTATTCAGCAGACGAAAGGATATGTTGTTGCTAGATTAGTACGTCGACCTCCCTACAGATACTGCAATGTACCTAAACTTGTTCCAAAACACTTCAGTTACACGTGGAGCAGATCATGCTTACTCTTCCGGAGCACCTGATGATAACTCAGTTTTTATAGGGGCATACTGCTAGTGCTTTAGTTTTGTGACGTTCTTGTTCTTTTTTGCTTACTAGTATTTGCTTTGTCTTTGTCATACTGTCTCAATTCGTGTTGCTGTGAATTGCCGTGATTTTGGATTTATGATTTTAGAATTTCCCCCTTTTCTCGTTCTTGCTTCGGTATTCGTTTGCAGATGTATTACACCAAAGACATGAAAAAGTACAACCACAGTTTCCTATGTTCGAAGTGCAACAAGTTATGGAAGTCTACAATAGAGCTGCACCGTTATGAGAAGACCTGTATTTGCCCAGTCATAGATGTATACTGGTAGAGCATACCATACAAATCCATCTGTGTTTGATGAACTTGAAGATGAAACCATCTACGTCGCAACTTTATAGGACCGGTACTACCCGTAAAGGGCCACCTACGACATCAAAATGATATTAAAACCAACAGACAAGAGTACATTCAATAAGACTGAGCGGACCAACCAGCATGTTCAAATCAGCCTGGGTGCACGCTTCCAGAGTGCTAGGTCATTCCAGAATCCTGCCTGAGCTTCCTCACAGAGATCAGTCAAGAAGCCTATCGGATGAAGCCTATGAAGAGCAACAACAAAAACATTGTTCCATTGCTATGTTCTACCATGTATTTGTAGAGAATTTGTCTCCTTATTCCTACCTTGGTAATATCGGATACTGTTATGCAAATATGAAGATGTGTTCCAGGAGATTCAGGAGCGACTTGACAGTGATTTGGATAAGTTCGATGGTGAGGAGAGAGAACACCAGGAAATGAAACACTATCTGTGCAAGATGCAACAAAAACTTGAACGACAACTGAAAGAGCTGCCAGTGGAGGGATTCAATTCCAGGAAGTACGATATATGTCAACGCAATGAATGTGGACTTCTTTACAGAGACGGTGAAGAACCAGAACATGAACTATGTGTTCAGCTGTGTAAAAACGGGAACATTAAAGTTCCTAGATATAACCAACTACCTAGCCAGCTATAGGCAGTTCCTGAAAGAGCATTGGCGCACTAAAGAGAAAGGATTTATTTTCAATACGAATGGATGAAGTCCTTAATCCAACTAGAAGTGAATCAGCTGCCAGCTGACGATGCCTTCTTCAGTAGTTTAAAGAGCACCAACATTACAAAAGAAACTTTGCCAGAGAGTATGGAAATGACCAACATGAAAGTGTTTTTGGTATGATACAACAATAAAGATGTGGAACCTATGTTGGAAGCCATCCAGAAAGCGTACCAATGATACAAACCAAGAAAGTTGACATTTCTAAAGACGGAATAAGCGTACCAGGACTCACTTTGTTGCAGGACTGGCAAACTTACTTTACAGTTCCCAGTGAGAAGAACAAAGACATGTACCAACTGTTAAGGAATATTACATTGGGAGGACCAAGTATCGTGTTTCATTGATAACACGAGAGAGATGTCACCAACATCGCATCCACATACACGAGGAGCCCAAGACCTGCAAGAAGATAATCGGATATGATGTCAACGCCCTTTATCTGTTTTTTTGCATTGTGCAGGAGATGCCAAATGGACACTTTGTGCGCCGGAAGAGCGATCAGCAGTTTTGTAGAGAGTTAGACGTTATGACCGAATGACAATCGATTAATTGGTTGGAATTATCAGACACCAAGGGAACAACTAAAAGAAGCTTTTTGGAAAGAGAAGATTACCTGTGAATGGATACGTGAAACAGTCCAAAACAGTACGAGTTCCAATTGTGTTACTGGCATGGACAAAATTGTGCCTTGAAAAAGGGGAAGAAGAATGTCAAGCGTTGGCATAACGGTACCCGAGAGCTCAGAAAAAGATACAGTACTCGATGGAGAATGTTATGATGTAAAACAGATGTGGGAATTATATGAGAGACACTAGTTGAAAAAGAACACCCACAAGTAAAAACATTTGTCACAACAGACAAACACCTTTGATGGACAGTTTACCATGTCTAAATAGTATATTTATGAAGCCGTGGTGGAAGGTCGGATCTTTGGTGTCGAGAAATGGACTTGGAAGTACTTGGCGACCTGAAGGAAAGGTTTGCAGACATGACTCCAGTATTTAAAAAGCATGTCCAAAGAAAATATAGGAGACCACAATTTGAATGCCAAAGATCGAGGATTCATGTCAAAATTCCGTAGAAATCTTATTGGATGTGTGTTAAACAAATCTTGATCATCACTCTTGTATTAAAATGGTATATCCGACATGGATTTAAAGTCGTGAAAATTCATCAAGCGGTCGAATACATACCAAGTCGATGTTTTCAGAAGTTTGAAGACCATGTGATAAATGCAAGCCGACCTGGCGATGAACTTCATATGAAAATTGTGGCCGACATCAACAAATTATTTGGTATTTCGTCATATGCGAAAAATATAACCAACAAGGAACGTCCTACGGATATTGTGTATTGCCAAGACCAAGCCAGCTGACATCAAATGGATCTACCTTTCCGACGATGCAACTGAACGAGAATTCATTTGAAATGGAGATAGGTAAGAGGAACATCCAACTGTATCTTCCTTCTCAAATTTGATTTTTCGTGTACAAGTATGGAAAAAGAGAATGTTAGAATTATACTACTTCTTAGATGTCTTTGTGGACCGAAGAGATTTCCAGTATTGTGCAATGGACATGGACAGTGCTCACATGGCACTTGCAATCAATACATTAGGAGGAGTAATAAAACAAAAAATGCGTCAGAGATATTAGATGGAAAAGACCTAGTACTTTCCAAAACAAGATTCCCCAGAACATGTTGCTTACGATAAGAGAGCACCTGGAATATTTAAAGAAAAATATAGAGGTGATGGAATGTTAGCTTTATGTAGTAGAAAGTATTACTGTTTTGTACCGGAAGATAAATTTAGTTGTAAAGGAATCAGTAAAAGAATG
>MJUU01030228.1:19627-37098 GCA_002080025.1 Modiolus philippinarum
GAATTGTCAAAGTATTCGACGCCATGAGACAACCTGTAGGACTGAAGAAGAAAGGATTTAACAAAAGCAACCGAATTGAGCCACAAAACGGCAATATTTGTCAGAGAGCAAGCATATCTGATTATCAGTCCGTTAATGAATTGCTTCTAAGTGTGACAAACTGATTTTTACGGATGGGCATCACCTATCCCGGTACATGTCGGACATTTACCAATGATTCTATTCTCTGAGTGATTAGGTAGCATATCTGTTTGTTTGTTAAAAGCGGCCATGACTTTGCTGAAATAGGAGCTAAAACGTTGGGAAAGGAAGCTTTGAAAAAGGGATTTGCTGTAGCGAGAGATCTAGTCAAAAAAAATTCCAACAGGCCACCAAATCGAGATAAGAAAAAGCGCAGACGTGCTCGAACCAGTCAAGAGATCATATCGACCGATATTTTCTTACATTATGGCTTTTGTACATCCAAAGTCATGCGTGTGTACAAAATCAGAATTGGAAACATTTGGGGGACCCCCTCACACAGACAAGTGTCGTATATGGATACTGGGTACAGAAAAGACTGACGTCTACATAAGGGGACCAAGAACCCTATGAATTTGTTGTTACTGATGCCTGTGACGATCACATGGATTAAGCCAATACCCATCTATTTGTAAAAGCACAAATCATAAAAGCCAATGGTGACGACTTAGCACGTGATTCAGACGTTTGACCTGTTAATTTATGGACGGTCTCTATTTAGTGACGCCAGTGTTAGCTATAAAATTAGTTTCACGACCCACCAGTCCCTATCCTAATAAGGCTTGCCTATAGAAATGTTTCTCCATTATAGAAAAGCAGCAAAGATCCGCAAGATTTGTCAAGAGGAATATTTACTGAATCCAGCAGAACTGAAAATAAAACTGAGAAGATACCCAAGATGTATTCACTTTGATGAGAAATATCGATGTTACAAGATCAAGACCAAGGACACCAGTCTCTCTGTACGAAAAGTTTAAATGAGTAAAGCTATCGGCATCGGTCATGCCAAAGTTTAAATGTTTCAAGATATAGGGATAACTCTTTAAAGAGAGGACTATGCAAAAGGATATACCTTGTATGGTTTTGATTTGACCCCACACATGTCGAAAGTAGGAACATTTTAACTGATAAAACAAGGCAACTTGCAAGAAGATTTTGTCGAATCATTCCAAGCCACCACCAGCGTCGTACTGTACGCAAAAATTGACAACTTCATAGAAACAGACAGAAACAGACAAGTAAGGGTTAGAGAATGATAAGCCATGCTCTATGAAATATAGTGCGAGGAGCTTTAGCTCCGAGCACTTATTTCATAGAGCATGGTTTATCATTCTCTAACGCATTTATCACATATTTACATTTCGAGTGGTTTAATCAATGGCTTTACAATTTCTATAATTGGTTAATTAAAGTACAACATATATGAGAAAAAGCCCTTTGGCAATGATCAGTTGTTTTTGACCAACAATGAAATAAAATGTACTCAGTCACTGTTTCTGTTAAACTATCAGGATGGTGTGTTAGCTTTATCCTACCATTGACATATTATTATTTAATAGTGATGGATTTAGATAAGAAACTGTTGATGTTTGGAAATCACTTTTTTTGTATGTATGTATTTATTTTTTTTTCAAATTTAATAATCCACCAACAGTTTTCCTTTCACCCCTCTATTTTTCATAGAGCAAACTTTGTGTATTTTTTACATGTACCAAGTGAGAATTTATTTTATTGTTTAAAAACATTTTTGTTAGACAATGCATTTATTTAATGTACAAATTTCAGTGTTTTATCACTATATGGGCTTTTCGTATTAGTGAAAATGTATGTACTTTAATTACAAATTGTACATAGCTGCAGGCAATAAAAGGATTGTCTATATGAAACTTTGGCCTGTACCAATGAATGCATTGTCTAACAACAATTTTTAAACAATAAGTTAATCCATTACTTAGTACATGGAAAAAGTAGAAAAAGTGGTGAAAGGAAGGCTTTTGATTAAACGAGAGAATGTAAGTATGTGATAAGTCTTGTTTGATTATAGTGCATATGGAAAACACTCGTCAACTGGAGAAAAAAATGGAGAATCGTCATTATCGCGTTCCAAACAGACAGGAGCAATAAATTAGACGCACGAAACCATCGTATTGGAACATTGCTGGTTGAGGAAAATCCATGTGCCTCTAAACTCTGATCACTATCCCGCTTTGGAAAACGCAAGCGTCGCCAATAACAAGGGCACAAGAGTGTTCAAGTATGCTTGTTACTTCAGAATTTCTACGACATTTTGAGTATGCTCAGCAATGGCAGCGCCTGACTTTATCAATCACATCTTTTTCATAAATATAAGTGTTAGTGGGAATCCCTAAGGAGTATTCAAATCCTGGATGAATTCAAGCGCAAAGTAACAAAAGGAAGTATTTGCCCTAGTGATATGCAATAGGGTCATATTGTTCGAGAATGATTATTCAAACTTCTGCAGTAAAAGAATAGTCAAGATTCATATGCAATTTCTGTTTACTTTCCATTCCACTGAGATGCACACCATCTTAGTGAAGAATGAAAACCTCAAGAGACATGATGGTAATATTGGAGAGTAGAAGCAAAGACTAGTCGCTACACATTCAAAATCAGTTAAAGTGTGCCAAAGCTGATTTTCATCGTCACAAACGTTTTGTGAAAATCCATGTGACTGGGTTCAAACTAATGCGAAAGATAGTGTTGATTTGAAAATATGCAATTTATCATGCATTGTTCATGTTTATAGCCTGAATTTCATTGATTTCTAGGCACAATCTGACAAAAACTTTATGTCACAAACTAGGGTACACGTATTTATATACCAAGTATAGCATGAAATATCTTGCACAGTGATGTATAAATGTGGTTTTTAGAACAAAAAGGAACAAAAATTACAATTTCGGCCGTACTTTTTTTCTAAAATACAGATGTCCCATAAAATGTAGTGAATTACGTTACAATTTTCAAATAGCTGTAATGAAAAGTTACTGATAGATATAGTAAGCGTACATGGTTGTAAAATATCATATGAGTATAGAAAAAGTATAAGTTGTTCATTCATCGGTATTGAATAGCCCTTTTGTAAAAAAAAAACTTCATAGCGGTACCATATTTGTAGACATTTTGACCTTGACCTTGCACTGAGGACAATTTAAAAAATATAACCTTGCCCTTTGAAGGTAGGCTTTTAGTGGTAGGTTGTTCATATTAGGTATGTAATTTCCTTATGCGAGAGCTTTCTAGCGGTACCACATTTGTAGACATTTTGACCTTGACCTTGCCATGAGGGCATTTTTTTTTAAAACTATAACTTTGAATCTAGAAGGTAGACTTTTAGTGGTAGGGTGTTCATGTTCTATATGTAACTTCCATATGATGAGTACTATATTTATAGACATTTTGACCTTGACCTTGTCCTTACGGTTATTTAAAAACCCCTTAACATCGCTTTTAGAAGTGGTAGGGTGTTTATATTTGATATGTTACTTAATTACGGTGAGAGCTTTCTGTTGGTACCATCTTTGTAAACATTATGACCTTGACATTGGTCTGAGGGCAATTTTTCAAAAACTTAATTTTTTTTTCTATAAGGTAAACATTTATTAGTAGCATGTTCACATTTGGTATGTGACTTTTTTTATGATGATAGCATTCTGGCGGCACCATATTATTAGGCATTTTGAACTTGAACTTGCCTGAGGGCATTTTTTAAAGAAAGACTTTAACTTTGCTTCTAAAAGTGAATCGTTTAGTTATAGGGTGTTTATATTTGGTATACGACTCCGTATGAATTGCCCTGATGGCAATTAAAAAAAATAGAACTAATAGAACTGATTCTTTTTGTGGAAGGGGTTCCTATTTCACTGTATGGTAACCGCGCCGGTAGCCGGGAGTTTGGATTGGTCCAATATGGCGACCTTTACCTGACGATTGTATTCAACCGATGAGACTACATTTGTATTTCTATTTTGTGCGACAAACATCATGTTTTATGAAACCTGTTTATAAAGTGAAGTCACACAAGCTAGTAGATCGTGGCGTTTTTTGTCTTGTCATCGAAGCATCTTTTTAAGCCTACTTGTTCAAAAAAGTGGTGTCTGTGATTGGAACTAAAAGAAAATGACATTTTAACGCTATATAACAGAATTTAACCATTCATTTCATTAATTATAAAGATAATACGCATATCTATTTCACTTCCTTATATTATGGAAAATGTAAGATTCCTTTAACTTCACTTAATCCCTCTGAATGAACGCGTATATCTGCTGTCATAATCAAAACATGTAACAGTTTGGAATTCGTGTATATTCGGTTTGGATGAAATGAAGAATATTAGTTTTCCGGTTTGGATAAAACAAAACACTTGCTGTGTATGTTTATACAAAAGAAGCCATCGAGAGTATATCCCTCAGAACCTGATTCTCGATAATTTCAGGTTTGTTCAAAATTCTGACCGTATATGTTTTATTTACAGTAGAATCCACAGTCCCGCTTGCAGTCATGTTGGGCGTGGTGCATACCTTCCAGATACATTTGTTTTATAGGAGACAATCCAAGGACTATTGTGGCTAAGCTTTGTAGCAATTGGCCAACTGGGCTCAGAGGGAAAAATCTTTGAAACTTTCAAAGGTTTTGTATTTCAGTGTTTAACTAAAGACTCCCACTTGCGGCTGTCTTGATAAAGGTGTGAACCTGTTGGAAAATCTATGACTATCATGACAGTTTGGTTCCTTTGAGCTCAGTGATGTGCGAAAAGAAGATCTTTGAAACAACGGCAGTAGAATACCGAAGGAACAAGATAAAAATCGGTCACGTTTGTCTAAGAGGTGAGAAAAAAACATTTTGAACAAGCTTAGCTCTAACTCTCACAAAAGTTCCAGTGTAGTTTTCTAAGTTTGTTTTTCAATGGGGTCAATGTTATATTTTATCCCACCTCTGCCTAAAATTCAGTTCTTTTAGTCTTGTTGCAGTTTTCGACTGTCAATAACATTGCTAACAGTTGCATACAGCTTTGTATCATCTGCAAATAGTTTTGCAATGTTTTCCACTACTTCTGGTAGGTCATTTATATAAATAGTGAATTATATCGGTCCAAGCACACTACCCTGTGGTATGCCACTTGTGACTCTGATCCATTCTGAATGTTTTCCATTTAGGACTACCCTTTGTTTACGGTCTGTCAAGTAATTTCTTATCCAAAAGTTTACCTTGTATACCGTAAGCTTTAAGTTTTTTCGATTAACCGCTTATGTGGTACGGTGTCGAAGACCTTCTGGAAATCGAGATATATCACATCGATTGAATTATGGTTATCAAGTTTTTCCGTCCAATCTTCTAAGACTTCTATTAATTGTGTTGTACAGGACCTTTCTTTCCTAAAACCATGTTGGTGTGTGGTAAAAAGGTTGTTCGTTTCCATATGCTCCATTAATTTATCTCTTATAAATACGCTTGGAATCTTCACTGTCTTATGACAGGTCTTTTTCAATGTTTGATTCTTTTAAGCAGTATACACGGACTTAGAGACTGAAAAATACAACTTTATATTACTTAAATTTTCAAATGAAGGGACTAAATGTGAAATATAGCAACTCATTGACCACCTTACACAGCCACTCAATATAATCACGAAGGAAGGGAAACAAAACAAAGTAAGAAAGGTAATAAATGAAACAAATCTAAGCCGGCACCGAGGTGTCCTTAACTTCAAATACTGGAACTGAGTTATTAAGAAATTTTATTATCTAGAATCATAAAATATATAAACACTTATGATGTAATATATGAAAATCAAATTGGATTTAAAGAACAATCACGATCAAGCGGCAACATCTAAGCAATTCACTCTATCAGTTAAAGTAACACAAATAAAAAGATAAGAAAGCATGGTCTGCCTTTATCGATTTGAGAAAGGCATTCAAAACCATACCTCTCATGTATAAAGTTCCAAGAGTCTCCATGTGTACATATATGTATAGTAAATCTCCAAATGTGAGATGTCTTACGTTCTACATAAAAAAGCTCACCCACCGTCCGACAGGAGCCAAGGCTGATGTCCCAGCTTTTTTTTCTGCGGAATTATTTATTTGGTGGATCGTATGGATAGTACAACGACAGACTGTTTTGTTTTTTTTTACCGAGGCGCTTCTGTAACTGACGTAGAGAGTCCAACCAAATGTTACCACCACCAGTACCTCAACAAAAGACAGATTAATGACAAATGCAGAGTTCAAGGGTGTATTCAGCAGACGAAAGGATATGTTGTTGCTAGATTAGTACGTCGACCCCCCCCCCCCCTTTTCAGATACTGCAATGTACCTCAACTTGTTCCAAAACACTTCAGTTACACGTGGAGCAGATCATGCTTAACCTTCCTGAGCACCTGATGATAACTCAGTTTTTATAGGGGTTCACACTACTAGTGCTTTAGTTTTGTGACGTTCTTGATCTTTTTTGCTTATTTGTTTTGTCTTTGTCATACTGTCTCAATTCGTGTTGCTGTGAATTGTCGTGATTTTGGATTTATGATTTTAGAATTTCCCCTTTTCTCGTTCTTGCTTCGGTATTCGTTTGCCGATGTATTATACCAAAGACATGACAAAGTACAACCACAGTTTCCTATGTTCGAAGTGCAACAAGTTATGGAAGTCTACAGTATAGCTGCACCGTTATGAGAAAACCTGTATTTGCCCAGTCATAGATGTATACTGGTAGGGCATACCATACAAATCCATCTGTGTTTGATGAACTTGAAGATGAAACCATCTACGTCGCACCTTAGGACCGGTACTATCCGTAAAGGGCCACCTACGACATCAAGGTGATATTAAAACCAACAGACAAGAGTACATTCAATAAGACTGAGTGGACCAACCAGCATGTTTAAATCAGCCTGGGTGCACGCTTCCAGAGTGCTAGGTCATTCCAGAATCCTGCCTGAGCTTCCTAACAGAGTTCAGTTAAGAAGCCTATCGGATGAAGCCTATGAAGAGCAACAATAAAAACATTGTTCCATTGTTAAATTCTACCATGTATTTGTAGAGAATTTGTCTCCTTATTCCTACCTTGTTAATATCGGATACTGTTATGCAAATATGAAGATGTGTTCCAGGAGATTCAGGAACGACTTGACATTGATTTGGATAAGTTCAATGGTTAGGAGAGAGAACACCAGGAAATGAAACACTATCTGTGCAAGATGCGACAAAAACTTGAACGACTACTGAAAGAGCTGCCAGTGGAGTGATTCAATTCCAGGAAGTACGATATCTTTTTTTTTGCATTGTACAGGCCGGAGATGCCAAATGGACACTTTGTGCGCCGGAAGAGGGATCAGCAGTTTTGTAGAGAGTTAGACGTTATGACCGAATGACAATCGATTAATTGGTTGGAATTATCAGACACCAAGGGAACAATTAAGAAAAGCTTTTTGGAAAGAGAAGATTACCTGTGAATGGATACGTGAATAAGTCCAAAACAGTACGAGTTCCAATTGTGTTACTTGCATGGACACAATTGTGCCTTGAAAAAGGGGAAGAAGAATGTCAAGCGTTGGCATAACGGTACCCGAGAGCTCAGAAAAAGATACAGTACTCGATGGAGAATTTTATGATGTAAAACAGATGTGGGAATCATTTGAGAGACACTAGTTGAAAAAGAACACCCACAAGTAAAAACATTTGTCACAACAGACAAACACCTTTGATGGACAGTTTACCATGTCTAAATAGTATATTTATGAAGCCGTGTTGGAAGGACGGATCTTTGGTGTCGAGAAATGGACTTGGAAGTACTTAGCGACCTGAATGAAAGGTTTGCAAACATGACTCCAGTATTTAAAAAACATGTCCAAAGAAAATATAGGAGACCACAATTTGAATGCCAAAGATCGAGGATTCATGTCAAAATTCCGTAGAAATCTTATTGGATGTGTGTTAAACAAATCTTGATCATCACTCCTGTATTAAAATGGTATATCCGACATGGATTTAGTCGTGAAAATTCATCAAGCGGTCGAATACATAGCAAGTCGATGTTTTCAGAAGTTTGAAGACCACGTGATAAATGCAAGCTGACCTGGCGATGAACTTCATATGAAAATTGTGGCCGACACCAACAATTTATTTGGTATTTCGTCATATGCGAAAAATATCACCGACAAGGAACGTCCTACGGATATTGTGTATTGCCAAGACCAAGCCAGCTGACATCAAATGGATCTACCTTTCCGACGATGCAACTGAACGAGAATACATTTGAAATGGAGATAGGTAACAGGAACATCCAAATGAATCTTCCTTCTCAAATTTGATTTTTCGTGTACTAGTATGGAAAAAGAGAATGTTAGAATTATACTACTTTTTAGATGTCTTTGTGGACCGAAGAGATTTCCAGTATTGTGCAATGGACATGGACAGTGCTCACATGGCACTTGCAATCAATACATTAGGAGAAGTAATAAAACAAAAAAATGCGTCAGAGATATTAGATGGAAAAGACCTAGTACTTTCCAAAACAAGATTCCCCAGAACATGTTGCTTACGATAAGAGAGCACCTGGATTATTTAAAGAAAAATATAGAGGTGATGGAATGTTAGCTTTATGTAGTAGAAAGTATTACTGTTTTGTACCGGAAGATAAATTTAGTTGTAAAGGAATCAGTAAAAGAATGGACGTGTTGCTGACGAAGAGTTCAAGCGCTGGCACCAACCTAGTTTCCAGGACAGTAGATAACCAAGTCTATACCTATTTGCAGAAGAGATGTAGCTCCTCCTACTTCTAACCGAAGAGATGTGTGTTGGCCAAGGGAGTGTATACAGCAACACTGAAGACATGAATAGTTTTCTGATCACAAAACTCATGTATCAAAAAAGTCAGAAAAACTACTGATATAACAGAATTGGAAAAATCAGAGTGCCTTTTTTGAAAATGAGACTATAAAATAAGATGATGGTTTATTTTGTTGTCAGTCGTTGCCGCATCTCGAAAGGAAGCACATGTGTATGTTCTTAGATAAATAAACAATGAAAGGATATGTAGTAAAAGCATACGAGACAATGTCTATACAAATACATGGTAGAACCAAGCAAAGGAACAACGCTTTTATTTTTCGTTCTTCATCTTGAAGTCACTACGAGGCCTTAAATCCTTCATTTGTATCTAAGATTTGAATCGTCAAACTCAGATATATCAGCCTGTTAAATAGCAGTCTGTTTCACCCCTATACCATGAGTAGCAGGAATGCCCTGATATCCA
This sequence comes from Modiolus philippinarum, assembly GCA_002080025.1. Taxonomy (NCBI): domain Eukaryota; kingdom Metazoa; phylum Mollusca; class Bivalvia; order Mytilida; family Modiolidae; genus Modiolus; species Modiolus philippinarum. The sequence continues at coordinate 28,928 of MJUU01030228.1, forward strand.
ATATTTTTTTCTTCAAGGACAGGAGCAGTACGTATAGCCGATTATTACCTTATAAAATTATTTTCCCATTATAAAAGAAATGCATTAGTTTTCGCTATTGTTTCAAAAAAATGCCCCGATTTCTTATTGGAGGATTAATTCTTGTGAATCCCGGGCAAAAAGTCAGTGATCTATTGCCCGGGGAAATTTTACAAAAACTATTGCCCCGGGAAATTTTACAAAAACTATTGCCCGCAATATTCTGGAAAACAAGGATATGTTGTTTTTAATACTTAATTTCCATGTTAATCTTAACATATTCGCTTTAAAGTTTCATTTCTTGTTTTGATTTCACCTGTTAAAAATTTATGTTTATAAATCATTAGAACTCAGAAGTTTAAATGCATTTCATGAAAACATGTAAAGTAAAACTTTGACCAGTTTTGAATGAAATTTAATTTGCCATGAAAACAACTTCTCTTTGCCAAATTTTGAATAAAATTTGATTTGTCGTGAAAACAACTTCTCTTGACCCAGTTTTGATTAAAATCTCCTTTGTCATGAAAACAACTTCTCTTTGCTTGCATGAGATATGCTTTTGCTAAAATAATTTGATAAGGTAATAAAACAGTTATATAATGCATATTGGGGCAATAGACTAGAAAATTTTGCCCTCGGTATCAGAAACCCCCAAGTGTTCCATTGCCCTCGGCCGTTGGCCTCGGGCAATAGAACACATGGGAATTTCTGACACCTTGGGCAAAATATTCTAGTCTATTGCCCTCATATGCATTAAATAACTGTATACTATTGCCCCGAAGTGGCAGGAGAAGATTAGCTATATCCTAGTTTTCTTCTTAGGGACAGGGGATCAGCAGAAATACCTTGATATCACACTGAAGGGACAGGAGCAGCAGCTATGCCTTGGTATTAGCCATGTGCCTCTAAACTCTGATCACTATCCCGCTTTGGAAAACGCAAGAGTCGCCAATAACAACTTCATAGAAACAGACAGAAACAGACAAGTAAGGGTTAGAGAATGATAAGCCATGCTCTATGAAATATAGTGCGAGGAGCTTTAGCTCCAAGCACTTATTTCATAGAGCATGGTTTATCATTCTCTAACGCATTTATCACCTATTTACATTTCGAGTGGTTTAATCAATGGCTTTACAATTTCTATAATTGGTTGATTAAAGTACAACATATATGAGAAAAAGCCCTTTGGCAATGATCAGTTGTTTTTGACCTACAATGAAATAAAATGTACTCAGTTTGTAATCACTGTTTCTGTTAAACTATCAGGATGGTGTGTTAGCTTTATCCTGCCATTGACATATTATTATTCAATAGTGATGGATTTAGATAAGAAACTGTTGGTGTTTGGAAATCACTTTTTTTTGTATGTATGCAGCGGGAAATCTAGTGGTATAAAATTATCTCCCTTCTAGAAAAGCTCTTCTGTGATTATAAGATTTGCTGATCAAAATAAGAGCATGGCGACGAAAGTAAACAACCGACAAATTGTTAAGATTAAAAAAAGAAACAGACGAATACAATATTTAGTTCAAACGTCATTCAATTACCAGACCTTTGCTCTGTAGGGAAAAATGATTAAACTTGTCCATAAGAAGGATTGATACGAGAATTTCTTAAATAATTAACTGTCGTGAAAAAAATATTCAATTGACAGACTGGTCAAAATCAATTGCTATCGGATGTTAAAATGCATGTACCCTGACAAAATTTTATGTACAGATAGATTTTTTAACATACATCATTTATAGACCACTTTAGTGACGATTACTGCGTAAGAAACGGTGTCATCCAAAAGGTCTTTCGTTGTTGCTGAGAAAATTATGTTGTCCTGAAACAGCGCCATTTAATTTTTATACCCGGTAATCATCATCACAAGATTTCATTGGTTCAATGGTCAAGTCTACGTATCGATCAGGAAAAAGAATCGTGTCTTCATTGAAAGAAACCACGTGTATGAGTGAGTAGTAATCGATTTTGTAAACAAAAATGGAAAGTAAAACAGCGAAATATCGTCTTTTTTTTAATTTATTGTATCTGAACCGCTACATGTACCCTGCCGAAAATCGGCACATGAAAGGATGATTATTTAAAGAAAAAGCATATTTTTTCTGGTAAATGTCAGGCTATAAGAAACGGTGCGATCCACAAGTCTCTATAAGAGGAAAATTATCAAGAATATCATTTTTCTTCTAAAATATACAAGGTACATGCAATCAAAAACTTTTTGTCATTTGTATATAAAGAAGTCTGTCACATGCACATGAAAAAGTAGAATATTTTACATTATAAGTAACTTTTAAAGCACCTAACAACAGACCTTAACATTGTAATCGACTTTTTTTTATCTTTTCTAAACGAGAGCTCACATTCTTTTGTTTAAATACCACTGGATATTGGACTGTATGTATTTATTTTTTTTCAAATTTAATAATCCACCAACAGTCTTCCTTTCACCCCTCTATTTTTCATAGAGCAAACTTTGTGTACTTTTTACATGTACCAAGTGAGAGTTTATTTTATTGTTTAAAAATATATTTGTTAGACAATGCATTTATTTAATGTACAAATTTCAGTGTTTTATCACTATATGGGCTTTTCGTATTAGTGAAAATGTATGTACTTTAATTACAAATTGTACATAGTTGCAGGCAATAAAAGGACTGTTGGCCTGTACCAATGAATGCATTGTTTAACAACAATTTTTAAACAATAAGTTAATCATTACTTAGTACATGGAAAAAGTAGAAAAAGTGGTGAAAGGAAGGCTTTTGATTGGACGAGAGAATGTAAGTATGTGATAAGTCTTGTTTAATTATAGTGCATATGGAAAACACTCGTCAACTGGAGAAAAAAATGGAGAATCGTCATTGTCGCGTTCCAAACAGACAGGAGTAATAAATTAGACGCACGAAACCATCGTATTGGAACATTGCTGGTTGAGGAAAATCCATGTGCCTCTAAACTCTGATCACTATCCCGCTTTGGAAAACGCAAGAGTCGCCAATAACAAGGGCACAAGAGTGTTCAAGTATGCTTGTTACTTCAGAATTTCTACGACATTTTGAGTATGCTCAGCAATGGCAGCGCCTGACTTTATCAATCACATCTTTTTCATAAATATAAGTGTTAGTGGGAATCCCTAAGGAGCATTCAAATCCTGGATGAATTCAAGCGCAAAGTAACAAAAGGAAGTATTTGCCCTAGTGATATGCAATAGGGTCATATTGTTCGAGAATGATTATTCAAACTTCTGCAGTAAAAGAATAGTCAAGATTCATATGCAATTTCTGTTTACTTTCCATTCCACTGAGATGCACACCATCTTAGTGAAGAATGAAAACCTCAAGAGACATGATGGTAATATTGGAGAGTAGAAGCAAAGACTAGTCGCTACACATTCAAAATCAGTTAAAGTGTGCCAAAGCTGATTTTCATCGTCACAAACGTTTTGTGAAAATCCATGTGACTGGGTTCAAACTAATGCGAAAGATAGTGTTGATTTGAAAATATGCAATTTATCATGCATTGTTCATGTTTATAGCCTGAATTTCATTGATTTCTAGGCACAATCTGACAAAAACTTTATGTCACAAACTAGGGTACACCTATTTATATACCAAGTATAGCATGAAATATCTTGCACAGTGATGTATAAATGTGGCTTTTAGAACAAAAAGGAGCAAAAATTACAATTTCGGCCGTACTTTTTTTTTCTAAAATACAGATGTCCCATAAAATGTAGTGAATTACGTTACAATTTTCCAATAGCTGTAATGAAAAGTTACTGATAGATATAGTAAGCGTACATGGTTGTAAAATATCATATGAGTATAGAAAAAGTATAAGTTGTTCATTCATCGGTATTGAATAGCCCTTAGGGCAATTTTGTAAAAAAAAACTTTAACCTTGTCTCTAGATAGGCTTTTAGTGGATGGGTGTTCATAGCGGTACCATATTTGTAGGCATTTTGACCTTGACTTTGCACTGAGGACAATTTAAAAAATATAACCTTGCCCTTAGAAGGTAGGCTTTTAGTGGTAGGTTGTTCATATTAGGTATGTAATTTCCTTATGTGAGAGCTTTCTAGCGGTACCACATTTGTAGACATTTTGACCTTGACCTTGCCACGAGGGCATTTTTTTTTAAAACTATAACTTTGAATCTAGAAGGTAGACTTTTAGTGGTAGGGTGTTCATGTTCTATATGTAACTTCCATATGATGAGTACTATATTTATAGACATTTTGACCTTGACCTTGTCCTTATGGTTATTTAAAAACCCCTTAAAATCGCTTTTAGAAGTTTGTCGTTTCGTGGTAGGGTGTTTATATTTGATATGTTACTTAATTACGGTAAGAGCTTTCTGTTGGTACCATCTTTGTAAACATTATGACCTTGACATTGCCCTGAGGGCAATTTTTCAAAAACTTAATTTTTTTTTCTATAAGGTAAACATTTATTAGTAGCATGTTCACATTTGGTATGTGACTTTTTTATGATGATAGCATTCTGGCGGCACCATATTATTAGGCATTTTGAACTTGAACTTGCCCTGAGGGCATTTTTTAAAGAAAGACTTTAACTTTGCTTCTAAAAGTGAATCGTTTAGTTATAGGGTGTCTCACCGGGCTACTTCCGTTTTACACCGGTCCCGGCCGGGTCTCTGTATTTAGTATAAAAGGGAGGATCCCGGTAAGCCCGGTGTTCCCCGGATAATAATACAGCAGACGACGTCACTGCAGGCTATTTCTGTTTACTATAAATTTATCCCTAGACAACGTTATTATATACTATTTGGTAAGGATTCCGTCTACCACTAATATAGGAACTATTGTAATATTTACAATAAATAATCCAAAGCCGAACGAATCGCTCTTTTCAAAGTATCATGTCCGTAAGTGAACCAAGTCCACGAACATAACTGGGAACATAAAGGAAACCTCTCCTTTTACAGTGATTTTTTCCTTTTTCCCTGATGGCAATTAAAAAAAAACTTGAACCCTGCTAATAGAACTGATTCTTTTTGTGGAAGGGGTTCCTATTTCACTGTATGGTAACCGCGCCGGTAGCCGGGAGTTTGGATTGGTCCAATATGGCGACCTTTACCTGACGATTGTATTCAACCGATGAGACTACATTTGTATTTCTATTTTGTGCGACAAACATCATGTTTTATGAAACCTGTTTATAAAGTGAAGTCACACAAGCTAGTAGATCGTTGTGGCGTTTTTTTGTCTTGTCATCGAAGCATCTTTATTAGCCTACTTGTTCAAAAAAGTGGTGTCTGTGATTTAAACTAAAAGAAAATGACATTTTAACGCTATATAACAGAATTTAACCATTCATTTCATTAATTATAAAGATAATACGCATATCTATTTCACCTACTTATATAATGGAAAATGTAAGATTCCTTTAACTTCACTTAATCCCTCTGAATGAACGCGTATATCTGCTGTCATAATCAAAACATGTAACAGTTTGGAATTCGTGTATATTACGGTTTGGATGAAATGAAGAATATTAGTTTCCGGTTTGGATAAAACAAAACACTTGCTGTGTATGTTTATACAAAAGAAGCCATCGAGAGTATATCCCTCAGAACCTGATTCTCGATAATTTCAGGTTTGTTCAAAATACTGACCGTATATGTTTTATTTGCAGTAGAATCCACAGTCCCGCTTGCATGTTGGGCGTGGTGCATACCTTCCAGATACATTTGTTTTATAGGAGACAATCCAAGGACTATTGTGGCTTAGCTTTGTAACAATTGGCCAACTGGGCTCAGAGGGAAAAATCTTTGAAACTTTCAAAGGTTTTGTATTTAAGTGTTTAACTAAAGACTCCCACTTGCGGCTGTCTTGATAAAGGTGTGAACCTGTTGGAAAATCTATGACAATTATGACTATTATGACAGTTTGGTTCCTATGAGCTCAGTGATGTGCGAAAAGAAGATCTTTGAAAGAACGGCAGTAGAATACCGAAGGAACAAGATAAAAATCGGCCACGTTTGTCTAAGAGGTGAGAAAAAACATTTTGAACAAGCTTAGCTCTAACTCTCACAATAGTTCCAGTGTAGTTTTCTAAGTTTGTTTTTCAATGGGGTCAATGTTATATTTTATCCCACCTCTGCCTAAAATTCAGTTCTTTTAGTCTTGTTGCAGTTTTCGACTGTCAATAACATTGTTAACAGTTGCATACAGCTTTGTATCATCTGCAAATAGTTTTGCAATGTTTTCCACTACTTCTGGTAGGTCATTTATATAAATAGTGAATAATATCGGACCAAGCACACTACCCTGTGGTATGCCACTTATGACTCTGATCCATTCTGAATTTTTTCCATTTAGGACTACCTTTTGCTTACGGTCTGTCAAGTAATTTCTTATCCAAAAGTTTACCTTGTATACCGTAAGCTTTAGGTTTTTCAATTAACCGCTTATGTGGTACGGTGTCGAAGGACTTCTGGAAATCGAGATATATCACATCGATTGAATTATGGTTATCAAGTTTTTCCGTCCAATCTTCTAAGACTTCTATTAATTGTGTTGTACAGGACCTTTCTTTCCTAAAACCATGTTGGTGTGTGGTAAAAAGGTTGTTCGTTTCCATATGCTCCATTAATTTATCTCTTATAAATACGCTTGGAATCTTCACTGTCTTATGACAGGTCTTTTTCAATGTTTGATTCTTTTAAGCAGTATACACGGACTTAGAGACTGAAAAATACAACTTTATATTACTTAAATTCTCAAATGAAGGGACTAAATGTGAAATATAGCAACTCATTGACCGCCTTACACAGCCACTCAATATAATCACGAAGGAAGGGAAACAAAACAAAGTAAGAAAGGTAATAAATGAAACAAATCTAAGCCGGCACCGGGGTGTCCTTAACTTCCAATACTGAAACTGAGTTATTAAGAAATTTTATTATCTAGAATCATAAAATATATAAACACTTATGATGTAATATATGAAAATCAAATTTGATTTAAAGAACAATCACGATCAAGCGGCAACATCTAAGCAATTCACTCTATCAGTTAATGTAACACAAATAAAAAGATAAGAAAGCATGGTCTGCCTTTATCGATTTGAGAAAGGCATTCAAAACCATACCTCTCATGTATAAAGTTCCAAGAGTCTCCATGTGTACATATATGTATAGTAAATCTCCAAATGTGAGATGTCTTACGTTCTACATAAAAAAAGCTCACCCACCATCCGATAGGAGCCAAGGGTGATGTCCCAGCTTTTTTTCTGCGGAATTATTTATTTGGTGGATCGTATGGCTAGTACAACGACAGACTGTTTTGTTTTTGTTTTTTACCGAGGCGCTGCTGTAACTGACGTAGAGAGTCCAACCAAATTTTACCACCACCAGTACCTCAACAAAAGACAGATTAATGACAAATGCAGAGTACAACGGTGTATTCAGAAGACGAAAGGATATGTTATTGCTACATTAGTACGTCGACCCCCCCCCTTTTACAGATACTGCAATGTACCTCAACTTGTTCCAAAACACTTCAGTTACACGTGGAGCAGATCATGCTTAACCTTCCGGAGCACCTGATGATAACTCAGTTTTTATAGGGGTTCACACTGCTAGTGCTTTAGTTTTGTGACGTTCTTGTTCTTTTTTGCTTATTTGTTTTGTCTTTGTCATACTGTCTCAATTCGTGTTGCTGTGAATTGCCGTGATTTTGGATTTATGATTTTAGAATTTCCCCCTTTTCTCGTTCTTGCTTCGGTATTCGTTTGCCGATGTATTACACCAAAGACATGACAAAGTACAACCACAGTTTCCTATGTTCGAAGTGCAACAAGTTATGGAAGTCTACAGTAGAGGTGCACCGTTATGAGAAGACCTGTATTTGCCCAGTCATAGATGTATACTGGTAGAGCATACCATACAAATCCATCTGTGTCTGATGAACTTGAAGATGAAACCATCTACGTCGCACCTTAGGACCGGTACTACCAGTAAAGGGCCAGCTACGACATCAAGATGATATTAAAACCAACAGACAAGAGTACATTCAATAAGACTGAGTGGACCAACCAGCATGTTTAAATCAGCCTGGGTGCACGCTTCCAGAGTGCTAGGTCATTCCAGAATCCTGCCTGAGCTTCCTCACAGAGATCAGT
>MJUU01030228.1:40416-60736 GCA_002080025.1 Modiolus philippinarum
AAACAATTATTGGTACTACCCGTACTACCCGTAGTATATTACTCAACCCCAAAGAGAATTGTCAAAGTATTCGACGCCATGAGACAACCTGTAGGACTGAAGAAGAAAGGATTTAACAAAAGCAACCGAATTGAGCCACAAAACGGCAATATTTGTCAGAGAGCAAGCATATCTGATTATCAGTCCGTTAATGAAATTGCTTCTAAGTGTGATAAACTGATTTTTACAGGTGGACAACACCTATCCCGGTACATGTCGGACATTTACCAAGGATTCTATTCTCTGAGTGATTAGGTAGCATATCTGGATGTTTGTTTAAAGCGGCAATGACTCTGCTGAAATAGGAGCTCAAACATTGGGAAAGGAAGCTTTGTAAAAGGGATTTGCTGTAGCGAGAGATCTAGTCAAAAAAATTCCAACAGGCCACCAAATCGAGATAAGAAAAAGTGCAGACGTGCTCGAACCAGTCATGAGATCATATCGACCGATATTTTCTTACATTATGGCTCTTGTACATCCAAAGTCATGCGTGTGTACAAAATCAGAATTGGAAACATTTGGGGGACCCCCTCACACAGACAAGTGTCGTATATGGATACTGGGTACAGAAAAGACTGGCGTCTACACAAGGGGACCAAGAACCCTATGAATTTGTTGTTACTGATGCCTGTGACGATCACATGGATTAAACCAATACCCATCTATTTGTAAAAGCACAAATCATAAAAGCCAATGGTGATGACTTAGCATGTAATTCAGACGTTTGACCTGTTAATTTAAGGACGGTCTCTATTTTTTGACGCCAGTGTTAGCTATAAAATTAGTTTCACGACTAACCAGTCCCTATCCTAATAAGGCTTGCCTATAGAAATGTTTCTCCATTATAGAAAAGCAGCCAAAGATCCGCAAGATTTGTCAAGAGGAATATTTACTGAATCAAGCAGAACTGAAAATAAAACTGAGAAGGCGCCCAAGATGTATTCACTTTGATGAGAAATGTCGATGTTACAAGATCAAGACCAAGGCCACCAGTCTCTCTGTACGAAAAGTTTAAATGAGTAAAGCTATCGGCATCGGACATGCCAAAGCTTTAGAAAAGTCAAGTACAAAATACCGCATCAGAAGAATAGAAGTGAGAGTTGACACCGTTCCTCGCCGAAACACCAATTGTGTAAATGATAACATATTCCTTGGACAGCTTCCCAAACGATTAGTCATATGATGTGTGGAAGATGATGCTTTTAATGAAATTATCACAAAAAAATGATTTAAAAGTATTTCAAAATCAAACTTTATAGCTGTCAACGTAGATGAAAAAACAGATACCTACCTAACCGTTACAACCCTTTTTTCTACCAATGGATATGCATTCAAGTTATTAGCCACTGGATAAATGTTTCAAGATATAGGGATAACTCTTTAAAGAGAGGACTATGCAAAAGGATATACCTTGTATGGTTTTGATTTGACCCCACACATGTCGAAAATAGGAACATTTTAACTGATAAAACAAGGCAACTTGCAAGAAGATTTTGCCGAATCATTCCAAGCCACCACCAGCGTCGTACTGTACGCAAAAATTGACAACTTCATAGAAACAGACAGAAACAGACAAGTCTTGTTTGATTATTGTGCATATGGAAAACACTCGTTAACTGGAGAAAAAAAGGAGAATCGTCATTGTCGCGTTCCAAACAGACAGGAGCAATAAATTAGACGCACGACACCATCGTATTGGAACATTGCTGGTCGAGGAAAATCCATGTGCCTCTAAACTCTGATCAGTACCCCGCTTCGGAAAACGAAAGCCAAGCGTCGCCAACAAGGGCACAAGATTGTTCAAGTATGCTTGTTACTTCAGAATTTCTACGACATTTTGAGTATGCTCAGCAATGGCAGCGCCTGACTTTATCAATCACATCTTTTTCATAAATATAAGTGTTAGTGGGAATCCCTAAGGGGCATTCAAATCCTGGATGAATTCGAGCGCAAAGTACCAAAAGGAAGTATTTGCCCTAGTGATATGCAATAGGGTCATATTGTTCGAGAATAATTATTCAAACTTCTGCAGTAAAAGAATAGTCAAGATTCATGTGCAATTTCTGTTTACTTTCCATTCCACTGAGATGCACACCATCTTAGTGAAGAATGAAAACCTCAAGAGACATGATGGTAATATCGGAGAGTAGAAGCAAAGACTAGTCGCTACACATTCAAAATCAGTTAAAGTGTGCCAAAGCTGATTTTCATCGTCACAAACGTTTTGTGAAAATCCATGTGACTGGGTTCAAACTAATGCGAAAGATAGTGTTGATTTGAAAATATGCAATTTATCATGCATTGTTCATGTTTATAGCCTGAATTTCATTGATTTCTAGGCACAATCTGACAAAAATTTTATGTCACAAACTAGGGTACACCTATTTATATACCAAGTATAGCATGAAATATCTTGCACAGTGATGGCTAAATGTGGCTTTTAGAACAAAAAGGAACAAAAATTACAATTTCGGCCGTACTTTTTTTTCTAAAATACAGATGTCCCATAAAATGTAGTGAATTACGTTACAATTTTCCAATAGCTATAATGAAAAGTTACTGATAGATATAGTAAGCGTACATGGTTGTAAAATATCATATGAGTATAGAAAAAGTATAGGTTGTTCATTCATCGGTATTGAATAGCCCTTAGGGCAATTTTGTAAAAAAAAAACTTTTACCTTGTCTCTAGATAGGCTTTTAGTGGAAGGGAGTTCATACCGGTACCATATTTGTAGACATTTTGACCTTGACCTTGCACTGAGGACAATTTAAAGAATATAACCTTGCCCTTAGAAGGTAGGCTTTTAGTGGTAGGTTGTTCATATTAGGTATGTAATTTCCTTATGTGAGAGCTTTCTAGCGGTACCACATTTGTAGACATTTTGACCTTGACCTTGCCATGAGGGCATTTTTTTTAAACTATAACTTTGAATCTAGAAGGTAGGCTTTTAGTGGTAGGGTGTTCATGTTCTATATTTAACTTCCATATGATGAGTAATATATTTATAGACATTTTGACTTTGACCTTGTCCTTATGGTAATTTAAAAAACCCTTAACATCGCTTTTAGAAGTTTGTCGTTTCGTGGTAGGGTGTTTATATTTGATATGTTACTTAATTACGGTGAGAGCTTTCTGTTGGAACCATCTTTGTAAACATTATGACCTTGACAATGCCCTGAGGGCAATTTTTCATAAACTTAATTTTTTTCTATAAGGTAATATTTCACGAAAGGATATGGAGTAAATGAACATGAGATCATAACACATATGTTAACTCCAACTGCAATAATTTTAATGAGCTGTATGGCCATTTCGGAAATTAATTCCTCATCAGCAGCACTAGAACCCAAACAAAGGAAATCCATAATTTCAAAAAAATGTTTAAAATGCATAAAACTAAACGAAATCCGAATAATCAGTAATATCAAATATAGCTAAGGACAATACTGCGACGGAGGGAGCTAATCCTTAGGTTTTAGAATTTCCATAAATTTAGATAATAGAAATTGAACAAAGTGTACACATGAGATATTATCTCATGTACAAGTACACCATATCTAAGAAAAATAAAGAGCATACATCTCTACCACGGGGAATTGTTTTACCAACTCCACACTGCAATAAAAGTAAACATTTATTAGTAGCATGTCCATATTTGGTATGCGACTTTGTTATGATGATAGCATTCTGGCGGCACCATATTATTAGGTATTTAACTTGAACTTGCACTGAGGGCATTTTTTAAAGAAAGACTTTAACTTTGCTTCTAGAAGTGAATCGTTTAGTGATAGGGTGTTTATATTCGGTATACGACTCCGTATGAATTGCCCTGATGGCAATTAAAAAAAACTTGAACCCTGCTAATAGAACTGATTCTTTTTGTGGAAGGGGTTCCTATTTCACTGTATGGTAACCGCGCCGGTAGCCGGGAGTTTGGATTGGTCCAATATGGCGACCTTTACCTGACGATTGTATTCAACCGATGGGACTACATTTGTATTTCTATTTTGTGCGACAAACATCATGTTTTATAAAACCTGTTTATAAAGTGAAGTCACACAAACTTGTAGATCGTTGTGGCGTTTTTTGTTTTGTCATCGAAGAATCTTTATTAGCCTACTTGTTCAAAAACGTGATGTCTGTGATTGAAACTAAAAGAAAATGACATTTTAACGCTATATAACAGAATTTAACCATTCATTTCATTAATTATAAAGATAATACGCATATCTATTTCACTTACTTATATTATGGAAAATGTAAGATTCCTTTAACTTCACTTAATCCCTCTGAATGAACGCGTATATCTGCTGTCATAATCAAAACATGTAACAGTTTGGAATTCGTGTATATTACGGTTTGGATGAAATGAAGAATATTAGTTTTCCGGTTTGGATAAAACAAAACACTTGCTGTGTATGTTTATACAAAAGAAGCCATCGAGAGTTTATCCCTCAGAACCTGATTCTCGATAATTTCAGGTTTGTTCAAAATACTGACCGTATATGTTTTATTTACAGTAGAATCCACAGTCCCGCTTGCAGTCATGTTGGGCGTGGTGCATACCTCCCAGATACATTTGTTTTATAGGAGACAATCCAAGGACTATTGTGGCTTAGCTTTGTAACAATTGGCCAACTGGGCTCAGAGGGAAAAAATCTTTGAAACTTTCAAAGGTTTTGTATTTCAGTGTTTAACTAAAGACTCCCACTTGCGGCTGTCTTGATAAAGGTGTGAACCTGTTGGAAAATCTATGACTATTATGACAGTTTGGTTCCTTTGAGCCCAGTGATGTGCGAAAAGAAGATCTTTGAAACAACGGCAGTAGAATACCGAAGGAACAAGATAAAAATCGGTCACGTTTGTCTAAGAGGTGAGAAAAAAACATTTTGAACAAGCTTAGCTCTAACTCTCCCAATAGTTCCAGTGTAGTTTTCTAAATTTGTTTTTCAATGGGGTCAATGTTATATTTTATCCCACCTCTGCCTAAAATTCAGTTCTTTTAATTTGCTATAAAGTGTCCTTTCCAATTATTGTACCTCTTCCTCGAAATCACGTGATTCGCTACATGCCCAGATTCTTTTTATCCTACCTCCAGCGAGTCTGTCAGTAGAAGCTCAATATATCATATCGGGCGAGTAATGTTATAAACCGTGTAAGTTGAAAAGAGGTATAAACGTTCTTGGCGTAAATCAAAGATTGAATTTATGGTTTTGGTGTGAATTATATGCAAACAGAAATAAAATGAAAAGGATAACAGGAAACGCCTATACTGGCTGAAAAACACAGTCGTATAATAAAATGTACCAGGGAACTGCAGAAGAAAACAAGAGGTTCCCAAGAGCCTGCATCGCTCATCTGGACCTTGACTAGCAAAGAAAATCTACATTAAAGGGACAAAAGTTATTAAACTATTATTCCAATGTGCCCAGTTGTTTAAAAAGAAAGTGTTTTAAAAGGGTTCAATGCTAAACTATATTCTCTGCTGGCAGCACATTATCTTGTATACGGTGTAAAACTGATAACACTTTTTGCAGGTGACTACCTAATGGCAATTATGGCCAGGTTTTGATCCAATTGGCTCAACAGTTTCAGAGCAGAAGATCTTTGAATGTGTTTTCCGATAGGGTCCATGATAAAACTATTCTTCCAACCGGCGGCCAACTAAGATACAGAACGAACCTGAAAAACATCTTTTTTGCAGGGACCACTCAAAAACTATTGTGGCCAAGTCCATTGGCTCAGTAGTTTCAGAAGACAAGGTCTTTGAATGTTTTAACCACAGGTGCCAAGGTTTAAATATGCTTCCAGCTGGAGACGGATCTGAAAACATCTTTATTGCAGGGGACCACCCAAGGACTATTGTTGCGGTTTGGTTCCAATTGGCTCAGCTATTTCAGACGAGAATATCTTTGAATGTGTTTTCCATAGGGTCAATTGTTAAAATCATGTTCCCATTGGCAGCCATCTTGGATATAGCACGGATCTAAAATAAAACACCTTTTTACCAGGGGACCACCCAAAGACTATTGTGGCCAAGTTTGGTTCCATTTGTGTCAGAAGTTTCGGAGAAGAAGTGTATATTAAAAGTTTACACCGGACGATGTACGGCCATAAAGTGACGGCAAAAGATCACCTTGGCTCAAGCCAGGTGAGCCAAAGACAAATAAAGGCAAAAGTCAATACGATAGGAACTCGGGACCACCAGACTTGGTACCGGCATTAGCGAAAGCCAGTTGTGGTAGGGTTAAACCGGTTTATAGGTGCCCAAGCTTCTCCTTTCTTCTTTTCCTATAGTAAAATAAAACTCAATACTTAAAAATTTAAAAATATATGTTGAGAGGCAGCATAATGTCATATAAATTAGACGGAGTAGGAACGTTTGTATAGCTGTGGTACATGAAAAACAACGAAATAAAAATATGAAATAAAGCTTAAATCTAAAAAATATATGTACAGACAGAAAAGGTTCAAATTTTCGAAGTTAATTCCTTTTGCGATGGTGAAAAAAGAATAGGTACATCACTGTGGACCGAGACACGTGTCACTTACGCTTCCATAAGTGCATGTTTCGGTCCACGGTGATGTACCTGTTCTTTTTTCACCCTCGCAAAAATTTTGGCCTTTTCTTTTTAGATTTTACTTTTATTCATATTTTTTATTTCGTTGTTCTCCATGTACGACAGCTATACAAACGTTTTTACTCTGTCTAAAATTTAATACAGGTTGACTAGGAAAAGGGGACAAAACGTAAATTTGAATGACGGGCCAGGGATTGCTAACGGAACATATCTGTGCTAAGTATGTAATAAATGATAAAATTGTTTTGGAGAAGCAGATTGGCTGATCACATTTTCCATCTCGTACATAAATGTGTGAAGGTTTTATGAGTTTTTTCTTCAGGACTTGCCGAATAATTGTAAAACGTAAAAAAGTAAAAAAAAGTAAAAAGTTAAACAACTAGTTTTACCTTTAACATCTAATTCAGATTGTTAATTTTTATACTGGCTATGAAAGAGAAGCTTTATTAGCTTACCAGTGAAAATATCCCCAAATAATAGAAAATACCAATGCTAAAATAACAATCAAAGGCCACAATCCACAAGGAAACTGCACATGAAAA
Source organism: Modiolus philippinarum (assembly GCA_002080025.1). Taxonomy (NCBI): domain Eukaryota; kingdom Metazoa; phylum Mollusca; class Bivalvia; order Mytilida; family Modiolidae; genus Modiolus; species Modiolus philippinarum. The sequence goes on from MJUU01030228.1 coordinate 47,583, forward strand.
ACACAAGTGAAAGACAAAAGTACAAACGTAAACAGCGATAGAACTCTTGGTAGCCAGACTTGGTACCGACACTACCAAAAACCAGCGGTTGGGTGTTCCAGATTTTATCCATTTTGAAGAATATTTTCACGACGAGTGAAAACACGGCATCTATATTGGTTCTGGGACTATTCCCAGATTGATTGTACGAGTTTGCGACTAGTTTTTGAAGAGATTTGTATATAAAAGGGAATCTTCATTATTTTACTGCCAGATATATCTTTGGTTTCTTTTAATGTTAGTTTCCAGTTGATTAGATTTCCGTTGCAGGGCACCATTTTTTCACCTCACTATGCGCTGTCGTACTGGGCACGTAAGGTAGGGCGCAGACTTTTATTGGTACCACCGTAATTGTTTTGAAGATGTCAACATATACTCCTCTTGCATAATATATATTTAGGTAAAGTTCAGCTGTACATTTTTACCTCTTAGTGCTTCTAAAGGGGATAATGCCCTAATTGGAAAGAACGGTCAGAGAGACTTTTCAAATAAGACTTTATAAAAATCATTATACTTTCCAAACCGTTTCTGTTATACATCCAAACCGTAAACTGAACATATTTGTTTACAATCCAAAACGGCGCTTAGACGGATCATGTGTTGTAAATAAATACGCTATTTACATCACTTTTCATAATTTGTCAACAACGATTTGCTATAAAATGATTAAATTTAACATTTTCTAACGTAAATTGATTCATACAGGTGAGACTAAAGAAAACAGACACGAAAACTATGATGTGCATTTTTAAATGCATGTACACAGATCATGCATGTTTCACCCCGTTTTTCACAGTAAATATCAATTCCACCGAGAGAAAATTCTGTGTATGACAAACTAACATAAATATATGTTAACGACTTTTAAGTGAGATAAAATATAATTCACAAAATTGTTTATAAGAGTAAAAACATGGCACAGACTTAACTGATCCGACTCCGGTACGTCCATCTTGGAGAAATCCAAACTCCCGGCTACCGGCGCGTTTACCATACAGTATATTTGGCATGTGACTTCCTTATATCACATTTGAAAATTTTAAAACATTACAGTTATTTCAAATTTATTCTGCATTGAGGTCACTCTGAACTCCCGGCGAGCTATCTTGTCTTCTGACAACTCTTGTTATTTGGTGGATTGTATCTAAATACAGAATACTTTAGAAGTAAATTAAATTTTGAGCAATATTTTGATTTTTTTTCTGAAGTTATTGTATATTTATCGAAAATACCAATTTTTACACATTTTTTGTTATCATCATGACAACCAGAGGCTCCCCGGAGCCTATATCGCTCACCTGGCTTTGGGGGTTGCCACAATCAAGCTAACATTGTAAATTATACAGTTGAACTTCAGTCTCTCAAACTTTGGTAGAGCAAACACCACCATTAACTTGTACTCTATTTTTAAGTCTGATCATGTTGTACTGTACTTCTTTGTAGAGCTTTTTTGACAAAAAATGTCTTGCTAAGGACCACTTTCGACACCAGTTTTGAAGTCGAGACATCATTTGGTAAATGGCAGTCAACAACAATTTTTAACACCATATTTTTAAGTTACGACATCAATATCTATTTGGAAGCCAAATTTTATTGAAATCGGACTATGTTGAATTTTCACGCCTTTTTGGCGGCCATTATGAAAACAATTTTCAACACCGGTTTTACAGTAGCGACATCAATATCCACTTGGAAACCAAATTTCATTGAAATCAGACAATGTTAAACTTTCCCGCCTTTTTTGGCGGCCATTTTGAAAATGGCGGTCAACGAACAATTTTTAACATCAGTTTTGAAGTTGCTACATCAATACCTTTTTGGAAACCAAATTCCATTGAAATCGGACAATGTTGAACATTTACCCGCCTTTTTGGCGGCCATTTTGAAAATGGGGATCAACGATCAATTTTCAACACCGGTTTTGAAGTCGCAACATCAATATCTATTTGGAAACCAAATTTCATTGAAATCGGAAAATGTTGAATTTTCCGCCTTTTTTTGGCGGTCATTTTGAAAATGACAGTCAACCAATAATTTTCAACATCAGTTTTGAAGTCGCTACAGCATTGTAAACATTTTATCAATTTACACTTAACCTTCATCTTCTATAGTTTTGGAAATTAAAGATAAAAAATATGAAAATTTTGAAAATTCCGTGAAAAAAGGACAATAACTCATACAAGGATTTTGGATTATCTTCAAAATTTCAGGGTGGGTAGAGATCTTGACATGCTGAACATTTTTGCAATTTAAAGTTGACTTCTATCTCTTATAGTTTTTCTGATAATAAAGTTAAAATTTTGCAAATTTTACAGAAAAAGGGCAATAACTCCAAGACGGGTTTGCGGATTTTCTTCGAAATTGCTAGGCAGGTAGATCTTGCTATGCTGATCACTTTTACCGCGTGTCAGATTTTTGATATCTGTAACGGTTTTTGAGTTATTTGCAAAAAACAGCAATTTANATTGTCTAAAAGACCTATTTACAAACGTCGCTGGCGACAAAATCGTTCAATTTTTAAAAGCAATCAATTTATTTAGTAAGATTTAAATGGATTTAATTTATAGTTGTAATATTGTTACAGTTAAACTGTCATTTCTTCTATAATGTTTTTTATGTTTTTATATTTTATACTCTAGTTTTACTTGTATAAAGCTTCAAGGGTTTTATATTGATCTTTTATATTTATTATAATTTTTCTACTTACTTAACAGTTCTCGCCACAATATAGCTGAAATATTGCTGAAGTTGGCGTAAAACATCATTCAATCAATCAATCAATCAACCAAAATACCCTTGCCCGCTTTGAATGCATGCCTAGTAGATAAATTAATTCATGAAGAGCTACCTTATGCCTTATTTGTGTTGATATCGTTGATATGTTGTTCTATCGAAGTAAAAAGTTTGTGATTAATTTCTGTTTTGAAAGTCTCAAGTCGTTTGTGCACATCAATTGGCACACTTTAACTGATTTTGAATATACAGTCTTCGCTGCATTCTGTAAATAAATGAACAATTGATTGTTGAAGCGGGTCACTGCCGATACCTACGGAGCTTATGAAGGGGTTTGAATTCATTATATCCGAAACCGGCAGCCGAATCCTGCCCCGGTTAAACTCATCTTCCTGAGCAGCGGCTCGTATAGCATCGGCAATAGGATATTCTGCGACCTTTGTGGCCCAACAAGTACAAGAATAAATTCATCATAACCGCGTGACCTTAAGAGCAAAACTAAGCAAAGCCAAGTGCTATTAGGTGGATTTTGATGTCGAAACTAGTATCAACACCGGGCTGTTTTATAACATCGTAGGTTAATTTTAAAAATTAACAGTCTAAACATTACCAGCATCAACTACATTATGGTGAACAGCAACATCATCCATGGTTGTTCCGTCATTGTCGCCAAATTCCGCCATCTATAGTTTCTTGCCAGGCGTCAATCCCGAAACGAAGATTCTACAAAACTGAAGAATCTAGTAAAATTACCCGTGACTGTTGTGACGGTCGCCCCAAATACTTGCTTTGAGAACACATTACTATACACTTCCTTTTCACAAAATATATAAAATATAAGTCTCTCAGGTTTAAAAAATGAAATTAAAAAAATACTGAAGTTGCTGTTAATTTAGTTTCTGCAAATGGCGACACCTTGGTAACTGATATCACATCAATTCAAAACATTTGGAAGACCATAACCAAAGTTTGTATTATCTGATAGAGATCAAAATACAAGAAGCCAAATTCAGGTAAGGACAGAGCTATCCAAGAAGATTCTCCTCAGATTAAGCAAAATTTCCTACAGTTTAGATATTGTAGGATCAAAATAAAATAGGTTTGAAAGGATGAAATGGCGAAAGGGCGAAAAATGACGAAATGTCATGCAGACAAACTACAGAAACGAGAGGATTTGTACAGTCAACATCCCTCTGTCCCATGCCTCAGAGGCGATCACACGATGCTACTAACAACTCACTAACCACTCGACAAATTAAAAGCTCACAGTGGAATGAGACACCCATTTGAAGTAAAACAATCATAAGTAATGTAAAACAATGTGCCATTTTCAGTGCGGAAATTGATTTTGAAGTCAGAAATCATGGTTTCTTTTGACGAATCTTCATTTACGAAGTACAAGAATAATGGAGGTTTTGTTTTTGATACAAGAAATTTTGGCGAACAATCATGGGCAAGCCCCCTTTGGGCGAAAAAATACCCGATTGATGATTATCAGCGTTCAAGTTTCATTCTTTCATTTGGAATATCACAATGAAACAACTAACTTGTGACTAGGATGATTTGACATCATGGGAAATGAAAAATACTAAAACCACATAGGCTCACATACAGTAAAATGTAATACTTGTGGTTCTGCATTTATGATTAAAAGCGAGAATAAAATTTGTAATAATTCAATTACACAAAATGTGTTTAGCTGTATCTATATGATACCTCATAAATAAATAATAATGTTATTGTTTGATAATTCAATGTGAGTCTAAAATGGTAAAGAACTTTTTTACATATCTGCAACTATGGCCTTCGCAGAACCACAATATGAAGAGGCCAAAATAATATAATTTTTTATGAATGTCTGATTCTTTAGTGCTACAAATCAATAAGTTGCATTTTTATTTTATTGATGAATTCTTCATTCTGGTCTCAGAAAAGTTCATAAAGTTCGTGAAACCAGAAAATTATGTTAACAATGTCATGTAAATTGAAAATTAAAAAAAGTACTCCATTAAGGGGTAGTAACATAATTACCGAACAGAGTTGTCAAAAGCCGACTTGCATGAGACAAAAAGACGAATCAGGTGGAAATCACCGGAAAAATTGTCGAGCGCAATGGTACTGACTTGGTACAGGCATTTCAAAAGAAACGGTAGGTTAAACCGATTTTCTGGCATGCCAATCCTCCTATTTCACTGTGGTAGTGTCCGGTAAAGACTCAACAGCAATTGCTATTGAAAGGTCGTAGACAGTTAAAAGAAATGATCATTCCAGTACTACATAAAAAGAATCTTTAATCAGAGTTAGGATCGAAACCTCATTTTTTGCCACAAGGGACTGATATCTATTAAAGATTTTTTAAAAAGATATTTTTGAAGCATTGATTAATAAGGCGGTCACGAAGATAACTATGTCTGATGAGAAAGTCTGTATAATTTGTGGTAGCTCTCGCTTAACGAATCAACTGTGAAACATACACTCCTTAAGCAGGAGAAGCTTGAATATTACTGTCCATATAAACGAAAGTTGATAATTTTGAATTTAAAATCGTCCCTTTTGTCGTAAATTTTAGTACAGAAATGACAATTTTCGTCAAATTCGAGATGTCGAAATTTCTATCGCTTCCTTTATCTTTAGTTCTGGTGGATATATCAATGGGATCCATTTAGCAAAAGATGCGTTATTGATGGAAAGAACATCATCAATATATCTATAAATGAGATTGAAGTATCTAGCATCTTTTATTTTATGATCTTTCATGAGTCCCTGAAGAAATTCAGTCTCGTATGAATATAGAAATAAGTCTGCGCGTAGAAGAGCACAATTAGTACCCATTTTTATGCCAACTTGCTGTTGTTAAATAGAAACCTCGATTATGATGTATTAAAGCTTTGTGTAATAATAAATCTAAAATATGTGCTGAGAATTAGCGTGTCCATAAGAATTTACCTCTAATCCAAATGAAAATTTATAATCATGATCGTCATTTCAAAGAAAAAACTTTAGTGTCGCAACTGTCCTATAAGAAAGGTGATACAAACAAAACGACATGCAAGATCAGAAAGGATAGACTTGCGAACCTCAGTCCTAGCTATACCAACTAAAAACCCTAAAACTAGTTATGCAAGAAATTTATTAACCATTACACAATACAGTAGCAGAACAAACAATAACACGTCTGAGAAAGCATTATTCCCTGGAGTTCCATTCCTGAGTTTGCTTGATGATGGACATAATTCACCACTGTGATCCTCATCAGAAGAATGTCGAATGATATGACTTGTTATATCCTTCCAGTAAAGCGTTTTATCGGCAGCAACTGTTGCTCTGAAAAGGAAAGGAATATACACTGCAGACTTGATATTATTAAAAAAAAACAGGATAACAGTAAACACCTACAATGGCCTGGAACTACAATCACATGCCAAAATTTACAAGCGAACTGCACTAGAAAAACAAGGAAAACAAGACACAAACATAAATAACGATAGTAACTCGGGATAGCCAAATTTGGTACCGGCACTAGCAAAAGCCAGTGGTAGGGTAAAACCGGTTTATGGGTGCCAAACCTCCCCCTTTCTCTATCCCGTTTCCCTATAGTATACTATACATGCGAATAAAAACCAATACAGGTAGACTACTAACTCAATGACCAGTTTCTTGGAAAAGAAAAAGATATGACAAAACTTAATTTAGAAAGATGGGTCAAAGAGTGCTCGCCGCTAAACTGTTGCCTAGCTCAAGGAACCTAGTCTGCTGGTAAAACACTGTCGCACTACGGAAGAAAAATCAAACTCAAAACTCCCCCAAAGGGTTTGGCAAAGAGTCGTCATGTATTTCAGTAGACTTCGGCAGTATCAGTGAGGGGCCAGTATATATGTAAAGTCTTCAGGGCACTGGAATCCAAAGCCAACTTAACGGATTTGTTCAGAATATCTCGTCGATATCCACTATTACGTAAAGAATGCAAGTTACGTCCTAGTTTTTCTGGATTATTTATCAATTTCTGACATTTTAACAACATTTCCATAATATCGAGGATGTGAAATGCCCTTTGTAATTAGCTGTTTGCGAGTCACGTCATATTTAGATATCAAATAGAAAAAAAGAAGGAAAACGGGGAATGTGTCAAAGAGACAACAGCCCAAAGGGGATTTATAACAACTCAAAGCCACCATAAGATCTTCAATGAACGGTGAGGAAACCCCACACCCAACGGCAGGTCGGAGTCGGCCCCTATATTCTATAAACTTGTATTAGGTTTTATTGGCATGTTCATATTTTCTGTAAAACTTCTTAAAAGTATTTAACAATTTATGAAATCTGTAACCTTGTTGTAAAAGTTTGGATGTCAGAATAAGGTTACGCTCATCAAAATCGTCAAGGGTAGAACAAATGCGAGCGAATCGTACAAGTTGAGATATATACACCCCGTAGATAGAGCTAGTAGAGGAATGTCGCCCTTAAGAAAGGGGAAATTAGTAATAGTAAAATCACAATCATCCCTTTTTATCATAACTTTTAGTTTTTATTTTACAAGAGTCGGTGATGATACTTAGATACAGAAAAGGGCAGTATTTAGAATCATTGTTTGCCTTATTAAGTTTGAGCTGTTCTGGGTAAATGATATCGACATAAGCTAAAAATTGGGGATTGTCAATAGTAAGGATAACGTCAATGTACCTGCTATTATCATTAAAAATAGAAATAGGTTTATCACTGTTTGGTACAGTTACATTTTGTAGTCCCGTTCGTAACAGAACAGAAAAAGATCTGCAATTAGAGGTGCGCAATTAGTACCCATGGGGATTCCAAAGACCTGATGATAAACAATGGTGCCAAAACGAACATAAATGTTGTCTAGCAAGAGATTCAGTGCTTTAATCATATCATCACATGTCCAGGAGCAATAATTGTTGTATGTAATATTGGAAAAGAATCCTTGCTTTTTGTTACACAAAATAAACTGAAGACTGAAGACCCGAAAATTTTAAGGACCATTTAATAAGTTGACCCAATTTTGATTTAATCAAATTATGTGGAAGGGTTGTATAAAGTGTAGAAAAATCATAACTGTCAATAGATGATTCTGGTCTTTCTATAGATTTTAATTTATCTAAAACTTAAATAGATTTTTTTACACCCCAAAAGTAATTTACACCAGAGTTTTGATATGTTTTTTTCACAATAGTTTATAACTAACTCCTTTATACAAGTGAGTGCGCTGGACAAATAGATGGACAAATTTATGGTAGAACAATTACTCGAAGCCGAAATAAAACGATGTTTGTAGGGATTTTTGTGAAGTTTACGAATCCAGTACATAGTAGGTAGGGTGTTATCTTTAGGTGGAACTTTGAGCGTTTCTGTATCCTTGTGATGTTGTTTGATGAGCGTTTTCTCGTCACAATTTGTACGTTTAAAAGTGCTAGACTTGGCCAATTCGTTCGTTTTTTGTTTTGTTTTTTTGAACATTGATATAGGATTTTTTTCAGATGATGGCAACGTTGTTTGAAGCTTTGTCGACAGGTGCAAACACATATTTCTCACCAAGTTCTTTCAGTGTGGACTTAATTCTGTTAACAGACGGCATAGGAGGTGACTCATAATAATTTCTTTATAGAAATTAATTAATAAACATAATAAGAGAATTTTTGTCTACACTTTCTCGTTTGCACCATTTTATACAATAGTTAGCTACTGAGTCTTTAATAATGTCGAAACAAGCTTGCCAGTTTATTTTCGAAGGTGGGCGATATCTAGGCCCTCGTCTTCAATAATGCTTAAGTCCCCGCGTTAATATATGTCCACAAGGGTCTTAGCGATAAGGCGAAGTGGAACAGTCACAGCTACCAAGGTAGTTCTTCTCGAAATTAACATCGCAGGTAATAGAAGAGTAATTGAATAAAATACTTCTAGTAGGTTTTTATAAGTAAAAGAGATTACAGGCATGTCCTGATTATCAAAATAAACTGGAATAAGTTTTTGAACATCCGGGTCCCGAAAAATGCCTGCAATATCAATCAAATCGATACCTTTATTAATATACTTAATTTTCAAAAATTGTTTCTTTTGTTCATTGGGTTTGTCGATTCTAGGATAAAGTCGATGAAAGCAAAAAGCGTCGATGATCTTTGAACATTCATAGAGTGGACTATTAACAGACATTGTATCACATTCTAGAGAGATTCTATAAAAATGTGTGACAGGAATAGAACAAAGTTTAGTGAACAAACCATGCCGCCCATTCTTTTTGAAAATTTAACATTTATGAGGTTCTTACGTTTGCTTTTTATATCATAATTAACTCTTCGGACATGTGACCTACGATCTCGTAAATTCGGAGAGGAAATACCCAAGATGTCAAATGAAGCATACTGAGAAATGTTACCCTGACCCATGGTGTTGTCATTTAACCACAAAGGGTAAGCTGTCTGAAGTTTTTTGATCCACGACAGTTCATATTCCCTTCTAGATCTTACGAATTGTCTCTTAGATTGATCGGGGGATTTTTCGACAAGTTCTAAAGGCTGTACTTTAATGCATTTTCTATATTACAGTGCTGATATATAAAACGCATGCGATACATGTGCTCCTGGGTACGTCGTTGTAATGGACGACAAGTTTCTCCTACGTGCTGGATTCTGTTAGTTCAGATAATCAAATTGTTCTTCAGGAGATGTCAGTGGGGAATTTGATGGTAAAGTTCCTGCCATTGACATTAGATTTTACAGTATTCTCCTGGACCAGGCGAGGACAAGTGACACATTTCCTGGCGTCGCACTTTAGAATTTTAGAAATTTCACGATTATATTTGTTGTAAATGGAGGCGGTAGTGAATTTAGATTTTTGTATGGATTGGCATATTTTAGATATCTTTAACGGTGTCAATCTGACTACAGGATTAAGTGCTGAAAGAGGTAGATTAGTAAGATAAGAGTGTGATGAGTGCTTAATCGTGGATCTGACACAGCGTTGTTTTAAATTATTTAGATGTTGTACCATGAGCGTCAAAAATATATTTCTACAAATCATGACACTGCAACTATTAATCGACGGTCATTTTCTAATGCCTTCTGTAATCGGAAAAAAGCCCGTAAACACCACAATCACGGGGAATTATTTTACCAACTCCTCACTGCAGTTGTGACTAAAGGGGTCATAAAATTACAAAAAAAAAACAAAAAAAAACCAGTAAACACCTACAATGGCCGGGAACTACAATCACATGCCACAATTTACAAGCGAACTGCACTAGAAACACAATAATGAAAACAAGCGGCAGACACAAATAACGATAGGAACTCGGGATAGCCGGACTTGGTACCGGCACTAGCAAAAGCAAGTGGTAGGGTTAAACCGGTTTATGGATACCCAAACCTCCCGTTTCTCTATCCCGGGTCCCTATAGTATAACAAATACCTTTTGATACCTTTATTGGTATTCAAAGTATCAGAAGTCTCATGACTAATATGTTATAAAGAAGACCTCACATTGAAACAAGAAGGTACATCGTGATTTGATAGATATCCGGAATTCTCAAATGGTTAATGATTAAAATTGATAATTGGAGAGCCCCTTTCTGAATTCCTTGATAAACGTTTCCTCCTTTTTTTCTAACCACTCTTATTTCTTGTTATACATTTTTAAAAATTGATTTATATGTTCTCGTACTGATATAGTTAGAGCAAGAAAAACTATAATAATCGTTTGTTCAACATCTGTCTGATACAACTACAATATATTGAAGATTATGGCGCTGGCTCGAACTGTAAAACATTACTGAATGACAACGTACAGCTTTGTCTAAAAGCTTACTTTCACACGTTATTTATAAACAATTCAAACTGTTTGCTCTAGATCACTTCATCAATATTATTTGTTTCCTGTCTTACTAACTACTATGTTACAACACAAGTTGAGCAATAAATTATACGCAGAGTTCCAAATTACCGCAGTTTTGGTGCCTTGTCATTTTTTTAAACTTGATTTATGCTGCAAATCCAAGCGATAAGGACAATGACCTGTGTTTGCCAAACTAAAGTCCGTCTTCATACTGCATGGAACGTGGCGTTTCATATTTTTTGTACAATGGTTCGAGGACAGGCTTCCTCTCTACCTCCACAAAAGTGTTATTAATGTAAACAAGAGCCAAATAAGATAAAATTCTTCACAATTTTAATATCAATTCAGTTTTATATATTAGTATATGCATTTCAAAAAGGTATTGACTGGTGACTGGTAACTTTGTAATTTTTACTGTTGATGTAGATTTTGATATAAAATTATTAAAAATGACTTACATAAAATATATATGTGCGTAGTCTTCATTTATACTGTCCCATTCTAAATCAATATTATGAGAAACAGACATCCACTTATTGTTAATTACTGTATTCTGAAATGAAGATGTACAAAATGAGATTGTGTATACAGTAGAGGGTCAAACTCATTACTGAAAATCGGCAGTAGAATCAGCAGTAGAATACCGAAGGAACAAAGATTACATAAACCAAAGTCAAGAGACAATGCAAAAGCAAGAATACAGAAGGAAAACCAAAGACACTACACACCCACAAAACACTACAAAACAGCACTCCAAACTAAATCACTAACAATGTGAACTCTAAAAGAAACAGAGTAGCATCATGTGCTACGGAAAGGATAAGCTTGTTCTGCCTTGCATACAGAATTAAATGGTTGCTGACTGTGATGGACATTCAAATGAGTGTCTTTTGGTTTTAACGGTATCATTCTACCAACTTTTCGAAATTGGTTGTATTAAAGGGACATATATTGAAAAATTGTCAAATATTTTTGAAAAATTGTCAAATATTTTTGTTGCTTTAACAAATAGGGTAGTCATTCGATTGAACACTGGCTCATGGTATTAGTAATTTTTAGCCCTACCTCGTTTCCTGAGCAATTCACAAGTTTCAAATTTGAGTGTTTCGGCAGCATAAATTGTCCAATAGGCTTTGATTGTTCTTTATGATCACACTTAGCTCTTCTTGCTTGTAGCATTAAACCTTTGATAGGGTATTTGGACAGTCGTTCTATTGATACTGAAAGAAAACATGAAAAGCATTAACAGTGATTAAAATATAACTAGAATCATTTAAACGGACATTTTCACGTCTTCCCAGATTTGACATTATCGATTCTGACTTTATCTAGGATTGATCCATTGACAGTGTGATAGGTGCTGCATAAAGAGCAGGACATGCTTACCCCTCCGGACCACCTGATGTCACTCTGTTTTTTTTTAAATTCACACTGTTCGTGTTTTAGTTTTGCAGTGTTTGTGTGTTTTTTGTATGTAGTGTCTTTGGCTTTCCGTTTTCTGGTGTTCTTGCTTTTGATTGTCTCTAGACTTTGATTAATGTAAACTTGTGCTTTGTTACTTCTGTATTCTACTGCCGTTGTTTTTTAATCAAACTACTTCTCATTATCACATTTCATATACTGTCCAATATACACTGTAACTTCACAGCAATGATGTATGGAATGTCAGTTATAAAGATTGCTCACTTTGGAACTAAGTTTAAAATTTGAACCTATGGGAAAATCATCATTTTCATCATCTGCTCTGATGGACTCTGTGGGCAAATCATAATTTTCTTCATCAACTCTGAAGCTATTGAATCAAATTTAACTGAACTGCATTGGAATGATGTATGGAATTTCCTTCATAAAGATTGCTCATTTTAAAACATCCGACAAATCATGACCGCCAGCAAGGAATTTTATTGAGCTTTAGACCCTGTGGGAAAATCATATTTGAATCATACTGACTGAAGCAATTTTAACAAGTTAACAGGAATGGTGAATGAAAGGTTCTTAACAAATATTACAAATTTGGTTTGATTGATGAAAAAGACGACCATTAGCTCCGAATATATATGGAACATAGGACATTTTGTTTTTGATACGGACTTTATCACGGCCAGTATCAAGTGAGCCCGTTAGGGCGAGCTTGATGCGTTACGCCGTGATAAAGTCCGTATCACAAACAAAATGTCCTATATTACTTTTATCGGTAATTCACAAAATGAAAAATAAAATTCTATGATAAATTGAAATGAGCTTAAATTTCTATTTCAGCACATTTTATCTATTGTTTATTTCAATAATTTATATACAATCTTCATTCAACATCTTACGCGTATGAAAACGACAAATAGTACAAAACGTGACGTCAGAATAGCAACGGACACGCGACGCCTTCACAGTCACCCAATAATTTCGTGATAGTGTCCAGTTTGAAGATACTGAGAATATCAGTCTCTGTAGATCAAAGGAAATTCACACAAATTACCGATAAAATTTAACATCTGACCTGAATATGTTGGTCATTGGCTTGTCCTTGTCTTCTTATAAAATTT
>MJUU01030228.1:61027-73946 GCA_002080025.1 Modiolus philippinarum
ATTAGAAAGATTGCTCATTTCTGCTGGATCCTATTAAAACTATGGTCGCAAGTATAAGTATAGTTAACCTTTGGACCTTACAAGAATGGTGTATCAAAGTCTTTCAAAAAAATTGCCTATATCCTACAGATCAGATAAAAAACATGACTGCCAGCTCACATCCTAGTTTAACAAAGGACTGCAATGGAAAATCATCGTCTGCTCCAAAACAATTGATGCAAAAAGTAAACTGTAATTGGATGATGTATGGAAGGTCCCGTACAAACATTTTTGCTATATTCGTTCCGATCTTATTTAAAAAAATGGCCACTTGCACGGAACATAATCTAGTATTTGCCCATATTGTAAAAACATGTTCATTTAAGGAAGCAAATTTATTTAAACTGTACCTCAATGTACCTTCAAATGCAATCTGACAGAAAACATAAATACCATTTGGAGAAAATGGTTTAACATTAGACCCTATGGAAAAAGTCATTTTAGGACATCAGCATATATATGGCTAAGAAGCAATTTGTCAAGTGATCGATTCATTCTCAGTTTCTGAGCTTCTACTTTTACCTTACCCTTTATTTTAGTTGAATGGTAGATGGTATCGTCCACGTGTACTTTGAAGGGTATGCTGGCCATATCTTGGGGTAGAGCACGAATGGCTGAAGGTACCATATGTTCACATTCCGATGGGCTCGGGTCATCATCAAATGGAAAACACCGAATCACTTCTATCAATATAAAACATATCCATACCTGAAATGACAGGAGAAATCTTCCTAAATCTGGTTTCATAATTACATACTAGTTTATAAAACGCGGTCCTTACTAACTTGTTTACAAGGAATATTCATACATACTAACTTTAATAACCTTTCCACCAAAATGAATAGGTTGAAAACTCTGAAAGTTTTGTTAAAAGTATATGAGAAGTAAATAAAAAAAATAATGAACTCGTTTTTAAGAACGTGAAATTTTCCGATCCATTTCCAACAGAATCTTGTGTAAAGTAATCAAAAGTATGCTACTGTGAGGCTTTGTATGTAGGACAAATGTAGTGTTCTCCAGGGACTGTTCTTTGTGCCCGTCATTTGACTAAAAATTCACAAAATTGAAAAAAACATTCTGAAGTATACATAAATGTTGATAAAGAAGCAAATTATGAAAAAAAAATAACGACACAGTTATCCGTTGCTCCACAGGCTGGTTTCTGTCGATTACAATTTACAACAGAGACGCAGTACTTAACATCGTAAAGAAAAAAGGCGAGGTTTTTGAACATCGAAACCTAACAAAATAACTCCCTTGAAAAAAATAAAACGTTTCCATAAAAGAATTTGTATACCCTCAATATGTATAGAAGTTATGAGATGTCTCTTGGATTAACAAAGGTGTTAAACAGGTACCCCTGTGTTGAAAATGTTATGGTCCAAAGTCTTGAAAACAGAAAAAAGTCTTGAAACAATGTAATGAAGTGATATTCATTGTGGAAACAATTCTGAAGTTCCGAGGTTATCTGTTAAAACTGTAGAAGGAAATGATCCCACACAAAAGGTGCCCTCTGTTTAAAATACCCATGAAGCGACTTAGATTTAAAGTCTGGAAAAATAAGAAACAACATCTAGAAACCATTCCATAGAGTGATGTGCATGCAAATCTTCAATATATATACAAACTTTCTGTAAAGTTTCTTGGGTGTGTGTTAAAACTATTAGATGATACCCTCCATCGAAAATGTCGGTAAAAATGTCCATAAGTCTTGAAGAATCCATTTTGCTTCATGACGAGGTTAAATTAATTTGCCATTCTTATTTATTCATTATTTACCGGATACATATCTTTTTCATATTATTGTAGAGTTGCAACATAAGTTCTAGAAGACCAAGTATGATGATCACCGTTATCGGCAGTTCGGGGAGAAAAGGCATACCACACACACACATAAATCTCCCATTTGCCTTGCCTTCCACACTGCCCGCAAGATATTCATAAAATTTAACCCTTATTGTACTCCATGTTAACGCACCAAAAAGGTTGACTTTTTTAACGATATCCATAAATAAAAACATCCAAGTTATTAATGTTTCTTGATACAATTTTTATATTGCTTAAAATACACTCCAAAGACTTGAAAATCGTACTCAAAATTCCTGACAGAACCCCTTTCACCAGAATTACAGTATTTAATTGTATTTTAAAGTATTAGTCCAAGTTGCGATGTACGTGGAATGATATGTACCTGTCTTGCAACCCCGCATTCATGGAGAATGTAGAACATGGAAGCTCGACAATTAGCAATGAATTCAGCTCAAACTGGTACTAGGGGCCGTCTTGAACTTACTATGAGGTATGAGCAAAGCTCTTTGTTGATTGCCTTATGGTGAATTCAAGAAGAAGAACAACAATAAAAGCGTTGTTCCATTACTTGGTTTATCCATGCATTTGTAGAGACTTTGTCTCATGTGTATCTACTCAATATCCCTTCATTGCTTATTACCCTACAATTCTACCACAGATTATCATTTAATGTGTCCCTAATTTAATATCTAGGTTTTATGGTGGGTTGATGATGTTATATCTGTCATCATTATTCAAATATAAGTTGAACAATCAACGTCAGTGTCATAAAGGGTGTGCATTTCATTTTCATGAAATTAATTAATGGAAACTTTTCCGAAATACGACTTAATATTATCTTAATATATATGGACTAAAGTGGTTACTTAAAAATAATAGATGAGGTCAATATAATGCATTTTATTGCAAATATTAAAGAATTTCCCCAACAGCATAGATCATATCCTAATTAATTAACACACATTAAATCATTGTATTGCTACAAGCCAGTAACACGTTTTATGATTTATACAGTTGATTTTTTTTTGTGTCACATTATGCACATCTTTTGTTTCTGTTATCATTTGTTCTCTTCTTTTAAACATTTTGTTGTTTTGTCTCCCAAACGTTTGAATTTGATCTGTACCGAAGAGACATAAATTGTCGAAATGGCTATCTACAGAAACTAAAATTTCATTAGTTTTTGGTATTTAGTTATTTTGCTTATTCAATACAAAGTGCTGGAATTTAACGTACGCTATCAAAATCATTCACAATACAGATATAAAGTAACTCGAAGCCAAAAAAAAAACAAACAAACAAACAAACAAATGCTGATATACCAACAATAAGGCATGGGATTTTTTTGGATAGAATAATAAAAGTAAAAACACCACTTGGTCAATGAGATATAAGTCCCTAATAAAGAACAAACAAATGCTGATATACCAACACTAAGGCATGGGAATTTTTGTGATAGAATTATTAAAGTACTAACACTACTTGGTCAATGGGATATTAGTCCCTAATAAAGAATATACCAATAATAAGGTATGGGAATTTTTGTGATATAATAATAAAAGTACTAACACTACTTGGTCAATGGGATATTAGTCTCTAATAAAGAACAAATGCGGATATACCAACACTAAGGCATGGGAATTTTTGTGATAGAATTATAAAAGTACTAACACTACTTGGTCAATGGGATATTAGTCCTTAATAAAGAACAAACTAATGCTGATATACAAACACTAAGGCATGGGAATTTTTGTGATAGAATAATAAAACTACTAACACTACTTGGTCAATGGGATATTAGTACTCAATAAAGAACAAACAAATGCTGATATACCAATAATAAGGCATGGGAATTTTTGTGATAGAATAATAAAAGTACTAACACTACTTGGTCAATGTACTTACACTACTTACTACTTGGTCAATGGGATATTAGTCCCCAATAAAGAACAAACTAATGCTGATATACCAACAATAAGGTATGGGAATTTTTGTGAAAGAATAATAAAAGTACTAATACTACTTGGTCAATGGGATTTTAGTCCCTAATAAAGAACAAACTAATGCTGATATACCAACAATAAGGTATGGGAATTTTTGTGATAGAATTATAAAAGTACTAATACTACTTGCTCAATGGGATATTAGTCCCCAATAGAGAACAAATAAATGCTGATATACCAATAATAAGGCATGGAAATTTTTGTGATAGAATTATAAAAGTACTAACACTACTTGGTCAATGGGATATTAGTACCCAATAAAGAACAAACAAATGCTGATATACCAATAATAAGGCATGGGAATTTTTCCGATAGAATAATAAAAGTACTAACACTACTTGGTCAATGTACTAACACTACTTACTACTTGGTCAATGGGATATTAGTACCCAATAAAGAACAAACAAATGCTGATATACCAATAATAAGGCATGGGAATTTTGTGATAGAATAATAAAAGTACTAACACTACTTGGTCAATGGGATATTAGTCCCCAATAAAGAACAAACAAATGCTGATATACCAACACTAAGGCATGGGAATATTTTTGTGATAGAATAATAAAAGTACTAATACTACTTGGTCAATGGGATATTAGTCCCTAATAAAGAACACACAAATGCTGATATACCAACACTAAGGCATGGGAATTTTTGTGATAGAATTATAAAAGTACTAACACTACTTGGTCAATGGGATATTAGTCCTTAATAAAGAACAAACTAATGCTGATATACCAATAATTAGCCATGGGAATTTTTGTGATAGAATAATAAAACTACTAACACTACTTGGTCAATGGGATATTAGTACCCAATAAAGAACAAACAAATGCTGATATACCAACAATAAGCCATGAGAATTTTATGATAGAATAAGAAAGGTACTAATACTTCTTGGTCAATAGGATATTAGTCCCTAATAAAGAACAAACAAATGCTGATATACAAACACTAAGGCATGAGAATTTTTGTGATAGAATTATAAAAGAACTAACACTACTTGGTCAATGGGATATTAGTCACCAATAAAGAACAAACTAATGCTGATATACCAACAATAAGGTATGGGAATTTTTGTGAAAGAATAATAAAAGTACTAATACTACTTTGTCAATGGGATTTTAGTCCCTAATAACGAACAAACTAATGCTGATATACCAACAATAAGGTATGGGAATTTTTGTGATAGAATTATAAAAGTACTAATACTACTTGGTCAATGGGATATTAGTTCCCAATAGAGAACAAACAAATGCTGATATACCAATAATTAGATATGAGAATTTTATGATAGAGTAATAAAAGTACTTATACTACTTGGTCAATGGAATATTAGTCCCCAATAAAGAACAAACAAATGCTGATATACCAATAATAAGGCATGGAAATGTTTGTGATAGAATAATAAAAGTACTAATACTACTTGGTCAATGGGATATTAGTCCCTAATAAAGAACAAACTAATGCTGATATACCAACAATAAGGTATGGGATTTTTGTGATAGAATAATAAAACTACTAACACTACTTGGTCAATGGGATATTAGTCCCCAATAAAGAACAAACAAATGCTGATATACCAACAATTAGCCATGAGAATTTTTGTGATAGAATAATAAAGATACTAATACTACTTGGTCAATGGGATATTAGTCCCCAATAAAGAACAAACAAATGCTGGTATACCAACAATAAGGTATGGGAATTTCATTTCATAAATTAAGGTAGTTACCTGACATATGTATATGGAATTTCTTTCTCGTTGGTATTCATCTCGCCCGGAAGTGAAAATCCTGGCGAGAATCCGGGTATTGTACTACTTCCGGTGACCCGCCAAGATCTTCAGTTTTCTTTCTCAGCGCAAGAAAGACAGACGTACCTTTGTGTACTTGTTATTTCCTCGCTCGGAAATTGTTCCTTTTTTGTTTTTGTTAGATGGATGGACCATCTCCGTCAGATAGAAATTCTCATGATGAGGACACGCATGACGAATCTATACAAGAAGAAGCGTCAGGCATGTCAACTTCCAAAACTGCTAATGTGAGTACCAGGTCTTCGAAAAAGAAGAAATCTAAATATGATATGTTGGATGAGAAATGGAACTCGAAGTTCACTAACCTTGACTCTAAAATTGATAAAAGGTTTGGTAGTATGTTTTCGTTGATTAAGAACGAACTAAGTCAGAAACGTGCCGCAAAGGGCAACGAATTATCAGATTCTGACACTGAAAATACGTCACATAGACGTAAGAAAAGATCTGAAAAACAGTCACATAGACAAGTTGAAGAAAATGTCTCTGAAAATGAAGACATAAATTTGAGTGATGACAAAATATCGTTGCAGCCAGGACAGGCAGAAAATTCAGATTTTCACAATATGTCTGACTCGGATAATGACAAAGGAGATGAAAATATCTCTGAAAAATCAAAAAAAATGTTTGTTTGAGCTTTTGGGGAAGATGCTTTTGCAAACAAACCTGAAAAGAAAACTGGTATTACTATTGACAATTCTCAGAAAGAGGTATTGAAAGGCCATTGGCGTGCAGATACGCCTAATTTGATAACGGCTTTTTCTGAAGATACTAAAGAGGAATTCCCTGTACATGAGGAAACCGAAAAATATCTGCAGGTGCCTTCTTTAGATGATTTGATTGGTAGGTGTCTTGCAAAAAGACATGGTAACAAAGCAGCTTTTTCTAAATCAGGAAAATACCTTTTTTCTCAACCATACAAAATGTTAGAAAAAATTGCTTACAGGGGAAGCAGTCGGCCTACCTTGGTATTATTATTACTATGTATATGCAACAGTCACTTGGAAACTTGATTGAAATATTAACTAGTGACAAAGTTAACTCTAGCAAAAGCAATTGAGCAGGTCAGAGGCATATTTGCTATGTCTACGAAATGTCTAGATCAGTTAGGGCGTACAGGCGCCTTTCATCACATTTTACGTAGGCAGATGTGCATGACTGATACAGCTCTATATCAGTTAGATGATTCTCGAGACATCTCTGATCTGCCTTTAACGGGAGATGGCGTTTTCGGCGGACAACTTGAATCTTCTTTAAAGTCTCGTAAAGAAAAAAACAAGACTTTGGATGAGTTATTGCCTGATTTTTCTAAATCTGTAAGCAGAAAACGTAAATCTAGCTCAGATGACAAAGGTGCTTCAAGTGTTAAGAAAGCCAATGTTGTTATTAATAAAAGCTCCACAGCAACTAAAGACAAGGAGGAAGGGTTTGTATCCCAAAGAAAGGCAACTCCTTTAATTACAAAAGGTCTTTTGAGGACAATAAGCAGACAAAAAATGAAGGTGGAACAAGAAAAGGATCTTTCCCTCCCAGAGGAGGAAAGACCGACAGGCAATGACAAGGTAAGAAATTTAATGAAGTTTCCGGAGATACCAGTAGGTGGACGTTTAACTCACTTTCTTCCAGAATGGAAGAAAATTACACAGGACAAATGGGTCTTCAGAATAATCAAGGAGGGTTACAAGTTGGAGTTTCTGAAGAAACCCCCCTCTTTGGGAATAAAATCCACTCGTGTGGAAGCAAAAAATTCAGATTTATTAAAGGCAGAAATAAAGGCTTTATTAGAAAAAAATGCAGTAGAAATTGTTCCAAAGACAAAAGCTCGAAACGGTTTTTACAGTACGCTTTTCGTAGTGAAAAAGAAAAACGGGAAACTAAGACCAGTAATCAATTTACGTCCACTAAACCGGTAGCTCCGAAAACAACATTTCAAAAGGGACACAATGTCAAAGATTTTAAACCTAGTAGAAAAAGGAGATTGGGCATTCTCTCTCGATTTGTCACATGCATACTTGCATGTACCGATTCATCAACAACATCGCAAGTTTCTAAGATTTTGTGTAGAGGGAGTAGTGTACCAATTCAAAGTCCTATGCTTCGGACCAACAAGCTCTCCCAGAGTCTTTACCAAAATAATTTCGGGAGTAGCAGCCCATTTGAGAAAATCAAAATTCGAATGGCAGTATATCTAGACGATTGGTTTGCGTTGAACCAATCGAAGGAAATGCTACTACAAGAGCAGAGAACAATGACAAATCTCCTTGTTCGACTAGGTTTTATAATCAATGTCGAAAAATCAGAACTAGTTCCTTCTCAGGAGATAATTTACATAGGGGGTTTATTTCATCTGAAACAAGGTCTAGTGTTTCTAACTCCAGAAAGAATTCAAAGTCTAAAAACTCAGATTTTAGCATTAATACAGGGGCACACATCTGCACGACAATATCTGAGAGTTTTGGGATTGATTGCTTCCAGTCTAGAATTAATTCCCAACAGCAGGCTCTTCATGAGGCCAATCCAAATGCATTTACTACAATCTTGGGTCCCTTCAAAAATGAGTTTAAATTTTTAAATTCCGTGTACAGCAAACCTGAAATATCATCTGTCATGGTGGTTGTGTACAGCAAACACTATGAAAGGCCGATCTTTTGTACAAAGCCCAACAACAGTTACAATCACGACAGATGCATCAAAAACAGGCTGGGGTGGCCATATGAACAACAGAACTGTTCAGGGACTTGGGTCCAGGGAGGACAAAGACAGACATATAAACAATCTAGAGTTGGAAGCAGTATTTCTAACAATCACGAATTTTCAGAATCTCCTGAGAGGGAAACAAGTTCTGATCCGCTCGGACAACACTACAGTGATACAATATGTAAACAAACAAGGGGGAACAAAGTCAATGCAATTATGTGTACAGACATGGAAATTGTGGAACTTTGCAATCAGCAACCAGATGAATTTGACTGCTGCTCACATAGCAGGAGTACAGAATACTCTTGCAGAAAAATTGAGCAGACTAAAAGTCAAAAAGACAGAGTGGTCACTGAATGCAACAGTTGTGGGAGCAATTTTCAATCTGTGGGGGTCTCCATCGATCGATTTGTTTGCAACCTATCAGAACCGCAAAGCCACAGTGTTTTGTTCTTGGGTACAGGATCACAGAGCATTTGCACATGATACGCTGTCAGTGTCGTGTGAGAATCTCAAAGCTTATGCATTCCCTCCGTTGTCTCTAATACTAAAAGTGTTGTCTCTCATGCAGAAATATCAATGCGAGGTAATACTGATAGCCCCATGTTGGCCAAGGCAAGCGTGGTATCCTCTGATTCTTCAAATGTTAATAGTAAAACCAGTAAAACTTCCCATTCAAAAAGACCTACTAACTCAAGGTCAAGGCAAGTTAAGGGTAGAACATCCAAATCCAGAGATTTACAACCTGACTGTATGGAGATTATCAACAAACGTCTCGAAACAAAGGGCTTTTCTAAGCAAACTAGAAAATTATTATCAGCCTCATGGCGATCAGGTACACAAAAAGATTACCAAGCAAAATTTCAGCAGTTCAATAGCTGGTGTGAACAGAGGAAAATTGATCCCTATCAAGCTTCTTTAGAAAATTGTGCAAATTTTTTGACTCATTTATTTGAGAAAGGTTTACAATATAGGACTATAGCTGGGTACAGATCAATGCTGTCTTCAGTATTACCTAACATTGATAGAACTCCAATTGGACAACATCCATATATAATAAGGTTGTTGAAGGGAGTGTTTAATTCACGACCTCCAGAGCGTAAGCTGTTGCCTGAGTGGGATTTACCTTTAGTTCTTGAAATGTTTAAAAATCCACCCTTTACACCTGTTAAGTTGGTCAGATTGAAATACTTAACTTGGAAAACTGTTTTCCTAGTAGCAATAACCACTTTTCGCAGATGTAGCGATTTACAGGCCTTGAGGTTAGGAGAAGGCTCTGTAAATGTGCAAGAAAAGGGCATCACTTTATTAAGGCATGGATTGACAAAACAAGATCGAGCAGGTCATGATAATGCAAAAATTCTTGTTCCATCCTTATCGGATTATAAGTTACTCGATCCAAAGAGAGCAGCCTTTGAATACCTTAAAAGAACTGAACAATTTAGAAACAAGAATGATAAACAGGAATTAAAATTATTCTTAGCCATAAACAAACCACATAATCCTGTTTCATCACAAACTATATCATCTTGGATTGTCAAGACAATTAAATTAGCATATAAGCTACAAAAGAAAGAAATAACAAATGTAAAAGGTCATTCTACTAGAGCCATAGGTAAATCATGGGCCATGTTCAAAGGGGCTAGTATGAAGAATATTTTAGAAAGTGCTGACTGGAGTAGACCGAATACATTTATCAAATTCTATTAGAAAAATGTTAATACAGATTTTTAAAATTTGTAGATCAAAGAAATCAATTCTCGGCGAGTTGTTGAGCTGTAAATACGTTAAACTATGGTGATAGTTTTTAACGGCACAACAGATTGCTGTATACTGCTATCTGTATTTGAATAAAGTGGGAGGTACTTTAAGTACAGCTAGAATTGGTGAAGATTCTTCGGAATAAACATATAATGTACATTTGTAAATACTTTGTATTATATTGTGGGATGGATATTGAAGAAAAGGAAATAGCTTCAATTATCTGCTTTGTTTTGCTGTGAAATCAGAAGAAATTCCATATACATATGTCAGGTAAGTACCTTAATTTATGAAATGAAATTTCAAAATTATTATTTGAAACCAAGTTCAAAATTTATGAATAAATTATACTTACCTGACATATGTAATAAACCCTCCCTAACCTCCCAAGATATTTGAAGTTTTCTTCAAGGTGTCTTTCTTGCGCCTTGAAGAAAACTGAAGATCTTGGAGGGTCACCGGAAGTAGTATAATAACCGGATTCCCGCCAGGATTTTCACTTCCGGGCGAGTTGAATACCAACGAAAGAAAGAAATTTCATATACATATGTCAGGTAAGTATAATTTATTCATAAAATTTGAACTTGGTTCCAAATTTTGAAATTTTTGTGATAGAATAATAAAAATACTAATACTACTTGGTCAATGGGATATTAGTACCCAATAAAGAACAAACAAATGCTGATATACCAACAATAAGGTATGAGAATTTTTTTTATAGAATAATAAAAGTACTAACACTACTTGGTCAATGGGATATTAGTCCCTAATAAAGAACAAACAAATGCTGATATACCAATAAGGCATGGGAATTTTTGTGATAGAATTATAAAAGTACTAATACTACTTGGTCAATGGGATATTAGTCCATAATAAAGAACAAACAAATGCTGATATACCAACAATATTGCGTGGGAATTTTTGTGATAGAATAATAAAAGTACTAACACTACTTGGTCATTAGGATATTCGTCCCTAATGAAAAACGGCGACATTGATGTAAATTCGAACTCTACTGCATGTTGCTATATATGGCGTTGTAAATTATTTATAGGTAGATCAATCCGAGAAATTTCTAATTGTTCTGATACAAGTAACTTTTCTTTTAAGAAGAATACTTTTGAAATGAATGTTTTCTGATTTGAACTGCTAATGTATATCAAAAAAATATTATACGTTTTATGTATACTGAAGTTTTTTACCGAAGGCAGAATAAAGCTCGGTCATTAATTTCTACACACGTTTTAATCATCATATTGCCAAAAGCAAGCAGGCTTTCTCATATATGTAACGTTTTCTTGATATGCCTTAATTTATTTGCTATATAAATCTTCAATTAGAACACCTTTCATGGCAAAAGTTAACCTTTCGCAAGTTTTTTCATGTTTAAATAATTACTGTGCACATACCCAACTCACATATCACTGACCGTTTTAGATCATTGTTAACTAATACATATATATCGCTTTACTCAAGTTAAAAGACACAATTTTTAGTAAGGATACAAATTTCAGATGTATTATTTGTTCCAGGAAGTCATGCTTTATTAACAGGCGAAATCTATAGATTTACGTGTTTTGTTAGATTTGCACGATAACGAATATATCTTTTATTCCCTTTCACGGGTTTACATTCTAATCTCTTTAAATTGGCACCATCACCCATGAAATCACAACCCCGGGATCACAACATGCAGTGAAACCTTATCGAATTCTGCTTAGCTCTTAACGTATTCAATTTTAGGAAATAACGCTAGAATATTACACAGTAGTAGCTTGTGGTTAACAAGTTCCACTAGGAAAAAGTACCATTAAATATAATTCACGACACGGTTTTATTCAGTTGTCTGCGCTTTAGCTAATCTAAAAGCCATTACAAAAAAAGGTTTGCATTCATTTGCTATATATCAGAGAACCCCCTAAAAATAGACAAATAATGATAATGATCATAAAAAGTTAATACCAATAAAGGTTAAAATGAAAAAAAAAATGGAAAAATGAAAAGCCAAGATACTTCAATTACGGGTGAACTTTATAAGTAGAAAGCTTTAAATAATAATGTTTTAGTTTATATATAAATCCTGAATTTCTTCACTGAATCATTCTTTTTCTGCTCTTTTGTTTTTTTGGTTTCAAAATGGTCTTGAAAAAAAAAATCAAACCTAAAAATTATTAAGTGGCTTACCTTTGATATAAAAGCCATACCTATCATTATTACTTGTGAAATGTTGTCAACTTATATAAGATTCGGGCAATACATGAACATCATTTGTCATAACACAGGAGAGCCTTATTGACCAAAACAATTTATGAAACAATTTATGTTTACACTTATGTTAACAAGATCCACTACAACATCCAATACTAAAATAATGTTTTATATATCTTTATCCAAATCCCGTAGTAATTTATTGCATCAGCTCAACTATCTACCAAAACATTTGGAAAAATAAAACAAACAGACATATATTTGAGACTTTAAAGCCCGAAGTTCAGAGTTAAGGACCTCACTAAGGACAGAAAATTATTCAAACTATTCACTAAAGCCATCTTGGATGGTAGCAGATGATTTCCATGGACCTTTGCATTCAACTTGTGTTCAAATAGGCTAATTTAACAATGGATAACACTTGCGATGACGAACTAATCATAAAAAATTCGATACAACACTATACTAATTAGAAAATTATGACATTCCATGAAACATCCCGAGATATTTCTTAATAAATCAACAAAAAAAAAGGAGTTATGGTAACAGGTAGCTATCATAACAGTGCAAAGTTGATACTGAAATAATC
>MJUU01030229.1:20904-36249 GCA_002080025.1 Modiolus philippinarum
GGATGATCTCGAAATCAGTACCTTTGTCTTTGCCCTAAATGCATGATGCTGTTTTGAGAAAATTCCCAATTTTGTAGTACACAGTACCTGTTTTATCTTTTCCCATCATGCATGTCATGGTGTGTCTGTTGACATTTAAGTAAATGTTAAAAAAAAAAAAAACCAGGAATCCATTTGTATAAAATTCCAGATTTCTGCTTCCCTATTAAGGTCTTCATAACGTTAGGGATGACCATTTGATTTTCATGGGGAGGCTTGGTCAATTTTGCCTAGAAAAATTACTTATTTTCATAAAAAATTTCGAACAAATTATTTATTTTCACCAAATGTAACACCAAATTACTTATTTGCACAAATTTGCAATGCGAAAATTTATTTTCAAATTAAAAATCAAATTATTAATTTTTATGACAAGTAGGATTATTCACTGGCACCAAGATTAAAATATATATTTACAAAATGAAACCCCCCCGAATATCAAATGGTCGTCCCCTTATTTATTGGTACACAAGGTCCAGTGTACTGTTTGGTCAAATTATACTTAACTGTCGACATATTACAAACTTATACTGCACAAGGAAATTATTCCAGTAAAAGGCAATAAATCAGAAAGTATGCTGTATTCAACTATGGGATGCAGGGTTAGCATAACCTTAGCATATTGTCAAACAACCAAAGACAAAATAATGTGTAGAAAAATCCTGTTTCTAATTCAATGAATTTTTATACAAGCACGAAAAAATTTGAGGTGGTAGATCTTTTATATGGTATGACCTTGTCGTTGTTGATATGCGTCTTTGTCTGTAGACACTTTTATTTTTTGTCAATAAGCTTTAATCATGTTGTTAATTCAAGTTGATTGTTTCTTATAAAATTATAAAGCAATGTTCCTTGGCACAAAAGGAAAGCTTGGAAATTTTTGGTGATTTTGGCCCTGTCCGTGTTTTAAAAAGGGACCTAAAAGGTATAAATTTGGTGTTTTCATATATTTTGCTGTAGAATATTTATTATTTATAAGATTTTGATAGGAATTTTTCAGTGTGCTCCTGAAAAAATTGTATTATCATGATTATGCAACAAATTTTACATCACATGTAATGTTCATGTGATAAATGGGCCCTAAATCAATGTAAATAGAGAAATATATAAAAAAATAAAAGAAAAATGATGTTTTTATTTTAACAATCAGATTTTTGATGACTTGTTTCCTTTCAAGCTAATGGGGGATAAATGGGGCCAAAATTGCAAATGTGCACACACTCTAAATTTAGGCTATAATTTTAATTTTTTTATAGGATTTTAATTCAATTTTTTCAATTCAATTCAATTTATTAGCAACTTTATGCCCAGTTATGGGCTAATGGCTACAAAACTAATAAAGTACACAAATACATAAACAAATCTAATCAACTAACCCCTTGACTGTTTTAAAAAGGAGCCTAGCAATTGTACTTGTTCTTTTGTATCTGGGTTTAGAATTTTTTTGAGTTTTGAGGTTGAAGTTTAATGGGGTTTATTTTTTAAATTCCTCTAAATGTAAGTTTAAAGTGAGAAATTTTGGTTGATTTGATGTACCTCTTACTATTCCCAAGCAGTAAGGGGCCAAACAGGGCTAAAAAAACCCTAATTTTTATTTTCTCTATTTTTTGTCCAGCTATTTACTGTCAAGCTCTTTAATATGTCAAGCTCTTTTCATTTTAGATACAATGTAACACTTGTCAAAATTTCATTGCTCAACATGCCGTGGTGGTATCATGCAATGTTCAGAATAGCCCTTTTATTTTATAATGTTGTCTATTAATTTTTTTTAAGCATCATCATCAAACAAGCCATAGTTTCACAGGTGACATTATACTTGAGTTAGATATCACATCTGCATATATATTTATATATCTTAAAATAATTATGAAAAACCAAACATCATTACCTACCAGTACCAACTTATTATTAAAATGATACATTTTTACTATGGAATATATAAACAATTTCAAAATATTTTGATTTGATCTTCACTGAAGAGACATACTAGTTGTTGAAATGGCCATCTACTAGTTACATTATGGAATATGTTCATATTATGCTTGGCTTTTACTTTTGCTAGCATCAACACAAACGCCCCCNCCCCCCCCCCCCCCCCCCTCCACCTTAAAAAAAGGACACTTAGACATATATGAAATATATAGAGTCGACGATAACTATTGCTATTGAACATTCCAGATTGACAAACGCATGATTTAACCCAAAACCACAAAACCTGACGAAAATTGGTCATCACATGCTTCGGAATATTTATGCAATTTTAGCAATATTTCAGTTGTATCTTGTCACTTTGAAATTGACTTTAGCTTTGATTGATATAAGTTAATTTCTATTTAACACGGATACAAAAGCTTCTGTTTGTAATGATGAACATTCCAAGTTATCACACACAAAGATGTCTAGTTTAGAGCAGGTCCTGCTTGCAACCTATACACCCAGTCATTGTGACATTATTCTAAGATTATTTTTTTATTATTTTATTATGACACAAAGACCAAGAAGATGAAATGGGAATTGCTGAAGAAACAACTCCCAGATGCAAAAGAAAGCATAATAAATTTACTCACTGATGAGAATTATTCCGGTTAGTATGATAAATGGCCTTCCTGAGAGGCTTGTGTCGTGAAATATACATCGGATAAACTGAGATTATTATATTGTAGGGTTATTGCATAAATATTGGGAAATATTATCCTGAGTAGAATTTTATAATTCACGAGCTTGCGAATGCAATATATATTCTACAAGGGATAATATTTCCCAATATTCATGCATTAACTCTTTTATTGTATAGCAAAGCTAAAATTATTGCTTATTAGGTCATTTTTGTCGGCAATGACGTGAATTTTAAGTCATATTGCACTAGTGCAATATGGAAATTTATTGCACGCTTATTTTTGGTTGCTTTCTTAGGCCAGTTAGGGAAATATTCTGTTTAANGCTCGTTACAGTTTCATCATTGACCGAAAATGACAGGCAGAGGAAAAGGTGGAAAAGGTCTAGGGAAAAGGAGGTGCTAAACGCCACAGGAAGGTGTTACGCGACAATATCCAGGGTATTACTAAACCAGCTATTCGTCGGCTTGCCAGACGGGGTGGTGTAAAACGTATTTCTGGACTCATTTACGAAGAAACTCGCGGAGTTCTGAAGGTGTTCTTGGAAAATGTTATTCGTGATTCAATTACATACACAGAGCACGCAAAGAGGAAGATGGTTACTGCCATGGATGTAGTGTACGCCCTCAAAAGACAAGGAAGAACACTGTACGGATTTGGTGGTTGAAATGTTAACTTTGTGACACCAAAAGATAAACAACAGCCATTTTAAGGGCCATCAATATTTCTAAAAAGAGTTTACATTGTTGTATGCACAAATTCATACGTATTTTTTGTTCGGTTAAATTTACAGTGATGCATTAAAAAACAAACAGAAGGACAAATCAACATTCCTAAAGAAAACACAATGAGACAATCGTAGATAATAAGTATTTTAATAGCAAAACAAAGTAAATTTTAAAGATTCATTCTGCTGTTGCATATTCTCCAGCTTTCGCATATCTTTTCTTGAACAAAACAAAAAAGAGAGATGAAAAACAAAGCAAAAAAAAATCCAATGATATTATACCCCCTGCAAACGAAGTTTGGGGGTATATAGGCATCACCTTGTCTGTCTGTCCGTAGGTTCCCTTTCGTGTCCGGAGCAGAACTTTTGTACCTTAGCACATATGATTATCAAACTTGGTGTCTGGATGCAGAATGGAAGGCGATGTGTCGCATGCAAAATTTAGGGCACTGTGACCTTTACTTTGACCTTTGTGATAGTAAAACCATGTGAATTTCGTGTCCGGAGCAGAACTCTGTACCGTGACACCTAGGATTATCAAACTTAGTGTGTGGATGCAACATTGGAATGCGGTGTGTTGCTTACCACATTTAGATCACTGTGACCTTGACTTTGACATTTGACCTTTATGATAGTAAAATCATGTGTATTTCGTGTCTGGAGCAGAACTTTTGTACCGTAGCACCTATGATTATCAACTTGGTGGGTGCATGGATGCAACATGGGAAGGTGATGTGTCGTGTATAAAATTAAGTCAATGAATCAGAATCAGAATATTTTATTGATGTAAAATCCAAACTATAGGATTGTTATCAACACATACACAATACAAAATAATAAACAGCAATAATTAATTAACTACAACACATTTTACACATATTCAATTTAAGACACATGCCTGNAGGTGACGCAGCTTCGATTTAGTATAAAGGATAAAAGTATTATGACCTTTTATAAATATATGATAATAATAAAAATAATATATATATATGTCAGTATCATTTTAGTTACCAATAATTAGAAAAGCATTTCTGAAGTTGTACATTTCACTGATTTTAGTTACAATAATTTTAACAACATCATATTCTTGACAAGTAAATAAAAAATTAAATTGAGATCTGGTTTCTAGACCTCCAAAAGATAGAATTATATTAATAATTTCTGAAAAAAGTTTTTCTCTTATATCAATTAGTTTAATGCATTAAGAAAATGATATTCGTCTTCTACCTGTAATTTACACAGTGGGCACATTCTATTTTCAACAGATGTACCAGTATGTCTACCTTGTTCAATTGCAAGTTTGCTATTACTTATTTTTATTTTGGTAAATTTTTTTTTCTGTATACTTATCAAATGTGACCTTTACTTTGACCTTTGACCTTTATGATAGTAAAACCATGTGTATTTCGTGTCTGGAGCAGAACCTTTGTACCGTAGCACCTAGGATATGTAGATTCATCATGGCAAGTGGGTGTGTCGCGTACTAAATGAGTCCAATATGATATTGACTTTGACGATAGAAAAAAAAACATGTGCACATCGTGTTCGGAGCAGAACTTGTGTGGCATTGCACCTAGGATTATTTAACTTGGCATGCCGAGTTGCATCATGAGAATGTGACGGTGTGGAGATGTAAATGCAGGTCACTTTGACCTTTGTGATAGTAAACCCTTGTTAATTTAGTGTCCAGAGCATGGTTAAATCGTCCTTGTATCCACCTTATGATAAATTATTTAATTTATTACCCTTTGTATGAAGTAGTAGATATCCTGACAGGATTTATTTCTGTTAGATTTAATTTCCAGCCATTTTTTAAAGGGATCAACCAAGGACAGTTGTGACCAAATATGGTTTCAGTTGGTCACATAGTTTCAGATGAGAACATCTTTGAAAGTGTTTTCCCATAAGGTACAATGTTAAACTAAGCTCCCTGCTTGTGGCAATCTTGGAAGAGATGCGGGCATGTCAGACAATTTCAATCATGAGAAAAAGGGTCAAAATTTCAAAATTATAGCCCTGGTATTCAAATGCAAATGCGGGGGAGGGGGGGGGGTAGTAGTCTGGCTTTGCCAACAGCTCTAGTTAAAATTAAACAAATAAAAATGTTTCATGTAGAATAGATTTATTTTAATATATGATCACCTGGCATGTTTAACGTTTTTACCTCGAAATCGGTGAACTCCAAGGACGGTTGTTTTACAGTGACAAAATATACCCCAGTCAAATTTCTGTAACTCTTTTATTTTGCTTAACAACCAGGTGATGCTGTAGAGCCACGATCGGGTTGTATATTTATGTCAATTTTCCTTGTTATTGGTGGAAGTGCATCTTTAGGAAAGAATCTCCGACTACTTGGAGCTGAAAGAGGACGACCACAAAGTGATGTCTTATTTCTCAAAGGTGGAAGCGTGTTCTTGATATATTCGCTCTGTAGTTCAACGCCTCCATCACTTTTTCCAATCGGTGGAAGTGGAGATTTTTGGAGTAGTTTGTGGCCACTAAATGCCGAAAGTGGGCGTAACAATTCTTGTGTTCCAGTTCCCTTTATGACTGGATAATGCAGTTTTCTATTATCAAAGGAGCCATGAGCTGTTGAATGTGGGCGACTCTTTTCAGTTCCGATTTTAGATATAACCTGTGGAATCTTTGAAGCCATTAGGATCACTTGCTTCATGTCGGCTGTGTTATCTACAGACATTGTAGTGTCGTAGTCAGTAGTATAGGAAATTATTTTACAATTATAATCTTCATTTTTGTTGATATTTCTTTCTCTTATCCTCTTGTCAATAATTTTATTCTTTGGAATTGGAATTTTGCTATCAGGAAAAAGCTGACATCTAGGGGCATTTTTCTTTTGTGTCTCATCAACACTTTGTTTGTTACATCTTTTCGAGTTATAATCTTTCATTCTAAGTGGAATCTTACTCTTAGATACAAAATTATTGCAAGTTTTGTGGTGATCGTGCATTTTAACATGTCTTAATCTAACAGCGGCGTTTGAATTCCTGGCATTTGTATCGAACTCGGATCTAATCCTTATTGGTATTCTTCTTTTTGTGTCATTCCTTTGCTTTCCAAGGGAAGGTGCCGATTTTACTTTTTCAGAGGTAATCCATTTGTAATATATGCTTCTAACCGGAATGCGACTTTTACATAATTTTCTCACTTTCTCAGTTCCTATATCATTAGCACATCTATTTAGTTTGTTCGAATCGGCAGTTCTGCTATATTTATTGTGTCTTGTCAGAACAGGAATCTTGCTCGATAAACAAGATTTTGTATGCAGATGAGAATATCGGAACCGTTTTAACCAGCACAATGATTCATCTCTCTGTTTCGTAGCATCGCCATTGTATAATTTATAATTATCATTCTCCCGTTCGTTTTGCAAACTATTAGTAGACAGTTTCCGTTCCCAAGAAGTCATCCTATGTTTTCTTGTGAAACTGCTATTGTCAAATATCTGACATTTATTTGACAAAAGCTTTGGTACTTTCAGACCTGTCGTTGTGCTCACAGATTTAGCTTTCATGTGATTTTTATCTTCTTTGCTGGCTTTATCAATCTTTTTCTGAGATTTTTCGGATGACAGTTTTGGTATCCTTGATAGTTTCTTTAGATTACTGATTCCAGCTTCGACGCAATTGTTTTTTATTACCCCTTTCTTGTCACCACGCTTTACTGTAGTACGATTTAAATCATTGAGATAAGCTATTACATCGCAAACCCTCCAATCCCTAAGTGAAATACGTCGCCCATTCTCCGATTGTTTGGCAAAACCATGTAAGTCTAAAACAGATTCAAAGCTTACAGACTTAACAAGAACGTCTTTGCGCAGTTTCAGACCAGGCACAATTTCATTATCTGTTCCGTCATTCCGCGGTGATGATTCGGACTCTTCTGAAACAATAATCTTTTCTTCTGCATAATAACCATTTGATACGTACATTACTTCAGGACTTTCTGTTTCCCGCATATAGTCGCTATTATTTGTAAAAATTCTATCCCCAAACTCCTCAAGCCGGACAATCTCTGGTGTTGGAGATCTTATATCCATCCACAGATCTGGATAATCCGGTCTGTCACTGACTTCTTCACTGGGAGTGGTATTACCACTGTTAACTTTGCCTGTGTTATCGAGAAATATTTGCCTATCAAACTTCAGTTCGTATGACAGTTTTATACCTCCAGCTTCTTTACAGTCGTTCCATGATTTCTTTTTTTTATCATTGCAAATGGCAAGGTTGTCCATCTTATATATTGTTTTCACATCCTCTAAACCAGTCGATGATCTGTTGATAGGTATATCTGCAAAACTCTCAAGATTAGGGGATTCTTCTATCCTAGGTAGAATTTCTGCTTTGCCCAGGTGTCCTGAGATAAGGAATCTCCGATTGCCATTCAAAACAATAACTGATGCTTCACATGGCCTAAGGTGTTCATAAGGAATGGGATCTTCCGTTATTGGAAATGTTTTCATTTCATAATCATACACGATTGGCTCTCCGAAGTCCTTCAGAAATTTCCGCTTTAAAAATTCCATTCCCATGGAGATGAAACCATACTCCAAATGTATATTATTCGGATAGTGTCCTCTAGTTTTAAAGACCCTTTCCTCTCTTTCTAGAATTGGGATATATTTCTCCAACCATCTTTCCTCCTTCTCTAATCTATCTATCTCCTTCCTCAACTGTTCTTCCGACTTCGGAACGATACTTGTACCAACATCATCGAATGTAAATCTTTTAGGAAAGCGCGCCATATGCCAGTTTATCTCATCCAGGTGCTTCTTTATCATTTGATTCTTTACATTTATCCAGTCTATCTTTAGTTGAAGCTTATATTCTAATTCAAAAATCTGATTCTCATCCCTTTCAAGCTGTTCCCTTATATTCTTTATTTCTCTGATGTTATTCTCACAAATAAGTTTCTTCTTCAAAGCCAATCTGTAACAAATAAAAGATGTGACTGACATGTCATCAATTTGTTCAACCGTCCTTTCTTTCACATAAACATTACCTTAACCTCATTTTATAAAATAAGTGAATTGAAATTTTCAACTTATATGAAAGATTAAAGATAGTATATAGTAGGGTGCCGAATGTCCAAAAAGACTCTTAGTTTGCGAGTTTGGGTTAACGGAATAACACAAGTCTAATGTTTGTTTAATAGGCTAGAATTTTAAATTATAAAATATTAAATATTAAATTTCATATTTTTCATTGTCGTTGAAAGTTTCCATGGTCAAGATTTCTGTAATTTCATCGCTTGATAAATCTGGAAACCGTACGAAGCGCGACAACTCTAATCTATATGAGGGTAAAATAATATGGTAGACCAAGTCTTATCAAATTTTTTGATTCTATTACAGATTTTATATTGGTCGAATTTCGAAATTTCATGTACATGTTAAGGTTTTATTCAATTTTAAAGAGGTAAGGCTTAAAAATTAACTCAAGGTTTCCTTTAAACAATGGTATAACAAAAACTTGGAAATCACTATTCACAATAATTAAAGACGTTGTTTATATATTTGAGGTACAAACACATCAAAAAACAAATGCTAACCGTGAAACTTGTTTAATGAACATTAATGACAAATCATTATAAAAAAAACAATGAACTGTCTGTATAAAATTTAAATTAATTTTTCAAAATTTCGCGAGGGCTTTGTTGGTAAAATGATGCCAACTTTTAGTTGCGCGAGATTTTTCAAATTCGATCTCTACGACATTGATATTTCGATGCGCAATGGCCTCTTCTTTCCAAAAATGTATAATGCAGGTGTGTGAGATTCCGTTTACCCAAATTCGAAAAAAATCGTCGCTTGGGCACCTTACTAATATACAACCTAAAAGATAAGCGTGAAGAAATATTCAACATTCAAGGATAGATAATTGGACTTTATTTCTTTTGGCATATCTCCTGCATTCCAAATTTAATGAACTTAAATCTTCATGGTTTATGTAAAGATGGAACGATGTGTAAAGAGATAACAGTAGTGAACACCTACAATGTCAGAAAACTACAATCACATGCACAATTCACAAGCGAACTGCACTAGAAAACTAGTAACTACTTACTCTACCGCTGTTTTATTGTCATCATGACCATCGTAATACTCAATCAACATGGTATCTAATTCTATGTCATCTTCGACGTCAATTTCAAATTTTGGAACTGCATCAATGAAAGAATCCAATTTAACCCTCTCATTACGTTTTTCATCCTTCCATATATCCCTGTGTTTCCAGGTATTTGGTGTTCTACAATACAACAGTATAAATGTAGAATCTATAATTCTATGGATATATATGTTGTGTACATGTTATTATTTTGTACAAGTTATTACTTGTATGAAAATATTGTACAAGTAATAACTTGTATGATGGCATCATACAAGTTATAACCTGTATAATTTGGATTGTACAAGTTATTACTTGTACATAACAAAAATAGAAATAACTTGTACAATCATGATATTAATTTAAAGTTCCTGGCTTGAATTTTTTATTTCCATTTTTGTAATGATATGAAAATGCATGTAGCATGGACAATAGTAAAGTTTGATCTTGTTAGAAATGTGTTATGTACTAGAACCACCAGGGGTTAACAATTTGATTTAAAATAATTATTTTTTAAAGATAAGAATTTACTAAGACTTCGTAAATAAACAATTCACAGTAATTTTGGTGCCAGTGAAAAAAAAATTCCGATCCTGCTTGTCATGAAAATGAATAATTTGATTTTATTTTGAATAGATAATTATTGAGGGAAAATACAACTAAATGATTTGATGCATAATTTTGTCAAAAAAAAATAAATAATTTGTAGAGATGGACATGAAAATAAATTATTTTCAAGACAAAATCTGCCAAAGCCCCCAACTGAAAATCAAATGATTGTCCCCTAATGTGGTTACTACTGAAATCAGACTACAAAATGTTGAAGCGTAAGGGTGATAAATAATGAAGCCAAATCACGATGAAATAATGAAATTATGTGATGACCAGTCTATAAATAACTTGTCTGTTGATGATCCTGCACCAGTGAGTAAAATAACATGAGTTTAGTGTTGTTAGATATCTAGCAATAAATTCCGCTCGAAAGATGATAATCTTGGAATTACTATGAGGTGTGAACCACTGCTCATTGTTGTAAGTCTTCATGGTGACTGTAAGATGAAAAACAATAATAAAAGTATTGACCTATTGCTTGGTTTGTGGTTTATTTACTATGCATTGTTTTAGATATTGCATCATGTATATTTACTTTGTAAACATCAAATTAATTTCCATTCAACAAATGGTAGATAGGTCTAACGGTTTATTTGCTTTAGGAGTATAATAGCTGATTTCTATAGCTTCAGTAAAGACTAATCTAACCTGCTTGCTTTTTTTTCAAGTGGCCCCAGACAAAAGTAGAAGCCGTTTGCTATGATTAAGAGTGAATATCACGGATCTGTTTCAATAACATTATAATAATGTCATCAAGAAAATAGACAATGTGGTCAATAATTTAAGGACCAGAAAAAAAAAACAATACGAAAAAGATGAGCAACCAGTATGTATTTTCCTCCTCTTTCCCCTTATGAGTCCATGCAAGGCTACTCCTCTTTTTATAAATGTTTACTCTTTCCATGGAACTATGTTAGTTCCTATTATTAGAAAAGTAGGATAGAAAAATTCAAACAGGAACTATCAGTTTATGTGCTTGTACAAGTTATTGCTTTTTTTGTTCATAGAATTGTACAAGTAATTACTTGTACAATCCAAATTGTACAGGTTATAATTTGTATGATGCCATCATGCAAGTAATTACTTCTACAATATTTTCATACAAGTAATAACTTGTACAAAATAATAACATGTACACAACATATATAAACCTCTGTGTCATGCATGATTACTAGACTTAATCAGGACCCAAGGATGTCTTTTTCGAATGCAAAATCTACCCGCTTATTTTTATAACATATGACAGAGAATTAAGACTTGTGAGCCAGGGGCAGCACTGTCTTGGTGGCTCCACTTTATATAAGGTTCCAGTATATTATATCTTTTTTTTTTCAATGATATCTTAAATTTACAGATATGTTTATCAACGGATCATGAATATGATCCTGTCCCCGTGTTCGTTCTAGCTTTGTCTTAACACGTAAAAATTACATCTATAAAACAACTTCAGTTTTTTTTTTTTTTTTTTTTTTTTTTTTTTTTTTTTCTTCCGTTTTAAGCATCCGCGTGTCCAGTATATAAACTTATGTCTTTTCAATGCCCATATGACCAGAATATTTGGCAGATCACAGATATCAGCTAGTTTACACCATAATACTTTCATCTAAGTTACAAAATGAGAACATATGTCCACATCCTTTGTACTAGTATTATACGTAGTATTATACGTACCCATAACCTGTGAAATAAATATCTTCGGTTTCTTCTGAATCTGATTGGTCACTCTCTTCGTCTCCTGAAATGCCAGTCTTCTCCATTTTAGGTTGTTCTGTAAAGGCAAAAGGCGTAATTCTTTTTGCTTTATAATTAGAAATCACTATCTTCCCAAGATCTTCAATTCTTCCCGTAGCAACATTACATTGGCTTTTAACTCTTCTGGCATCACTAATCCAACCATCGTCTGGTATTCGGTTAAAGCTGTCAGCAACTTCCGGGTCACAATGACTTTCAATTTCCGGTAACTTGCTGTGAGTTTGCTCCTTTACTGCAATAACTGCTGTAAAATGCATTGAATTAACAATGACAATGAAAAGATATGGAGTAAATGCACATGGGACAAAGTCGCTACAAACACATAGTAAAACAAAGCAAAAGAACGATGCTTTTATTTTTGATCTTCATCTGGAAGATTCTGACTTTACCCTGGATTGATACACTGACAGTGTGATGGGTCACGCTGTATACAGAGCAGGACATGCTTCCTGCTGAGTACCTGATGTCACTCTGTTTTTTTAGAGTCCACACTGTTAGTGCTTTAGTTGATAGTGGTGTATTTGTAGTGTTCGTGTGGTTTGTTGGTGTGTAGTGTCTTTGGTCTTCCGTCTTCTGGTGTTCTTGCTTTTGCCTTAAATTGTAACATGACTTTTATTTATGCAATCCTGTGCTTTGTTCTTTCGGTAAGCTACTGTCGTTGTCTTGAAGTCACCACAAGGCCTTCAACAATGAGCTTTGGTAATACATCATAGTAAGTTCAAGACAGCTCAATAACGGAATTCATTGCTAAATGTCGAACAACGCTACATGCATGTTGACCACTCATGTATTGCTTTCTTGTTATAATGAAGTATTTCTATTACACCATTTAACAAGAAATTTACCCTTAAAATCTAGTTTTTGAATATTGCTGAAATCGTGAAAGTATGTATAAGAAAATCCTTCTTTCCCTCAAAATTTCAGTTTTCTGGTTTGGTTTCCATGGCAACCAAAAGCTCAATTATTCATTATTATAACTAATTTCATTACTACCCATTTCAGACCACCATTCAAAAAAAAATTGGGCAGTACACAAAATGTATTCAGTAAATCAATAATTTTACAAAAAAAAAAATAAAAAATAAAAATAAGAATACCCAAATGTATTCCTTTTTTTTTTTCATTTAAAATTTTATTTTAAATGGACATTTCAAAAGACTTTTAGTAATATTGAATACTTCTTCAAATTAAAGTAATTACTTCCCATAAAGTTTTATTACCTCACTTTTTAAATTTTGACTTGTAATTATATCTTATTTTTAAGTAATTGACATTCTAAAAAAGTGCGTTGGTGTAAGAAACTATGAACTATGGAATGAATTTACATGTTCTAGCAATATAAAAACTACTTTTGTATGAACAATAAAACTTTTTTTAGCTATTTTTGTTATCAAATAATACCAAACATGTGATTTTAGGCTATATTGAAAGGTTCAATGTTTGACATTGTTATATTTTGGAAGTTATCTTGTTATCTCGATAGGGTTCCTCCTCTAATCATAACTCATGTCTGTGCAAAGTTTCATTTAGATATGACATGCGGTTCTCAAGATATCACGCGGAAACCAAAAGTTAACGCCCCGGCGCCCAGACGCCCAGACATGAATCAAATTATAAGCCGAGTTCGACTTCGTCGCAACTCGGCTAAAAAGACGACAAGTATGAACAACGCAAAAAAAATTGTAATGCACAGCAATATAAGGACAAACTAGTGAGGAAGAATTAAAATGACAAAGAAGGACAAACAGACAGATTTGGACGGCGATATAGAGGCATAACAAATGAAGAAAAAAGACGAGTATGAAAAAAAAACTGTAATGCACAGCAATATCAGGACAAAACTAATGAGGAAAAATAAAAAAAATAAAATGACCAAGAAGGACAAACAGATAGAAGGGGACGGTGAAATAGAGGCAAACCTAATGAAGAAAAAACGACATAACAAAACAAAAAACATAGGTAATCAACGATTACAAAGTTCGCCTCGTTATGGCACTTGGACACAGAAACCCAATTTGGCCAGGGTGCTCATTTACCATCCCTAATGCATGTATACAAAGGCTAGATGATCCTACCATGTACAGTAGCCGAGACCTAAATTCGGACATAAACTTGAATGTAAGTCAATCATGCGGAAAATATAGGCCAAAGTGATCTAGTTTTGCTTGGATGCTGACCTACCGCCAAAGATGCATGCACATGCAACGTTAGATGATCATACAATGTACAGCTACTTAGATCTGAACTCGGACGTAAACTTGAATGTAAGTCGATCATGCGGAAAATATAGGTCAAAGTGACCTAATTTTGCCTGGATGCTAACCTACCCCCAAAGATGCATGCACATGCAAGGTTAGTTAGATTATCCTACCATTTACAGTTACTTAGATCTGAACTCGGACATTAACTTGAAAGTAAGTCGATCATGCGGAAAATATAGGTCAAAGTGACCTAATTTTGTCTGGATGCTGACCTACCGCCAAAGATGCATGCACATGCAAGTTTAGATGATCCTACCATGTACAGTTACTTAGATCTGAACTCGGACGTAAACTTGAATGTTAGTCAATCATGCGAAAAATATAGGTCAAAGTGACCCAATTTTGCCTTGATGCTGACCTACCCCCAAAGATGCATGCACATCCAAGGTTAGGTGATACTACCATGTACAGTTACTTAGATCTGAACTCGGACGTAAACTTGTCTTCTTATAAAATTTTAGTTTCTTGATATTTGGGTTATTGGATTTGGTTTGTTTCCATTGATTTATTCACTTTTTTACTTTTTCGGGGCCATTTAGGGCTTACTATATGGTGTGAGGTTCCTCACTGTGTTGAAGACCATATGGTGACCCCTAGATGTTTTGTTTTTTGTCGTTTTAACCTGGATATGGGATGTTGTCTCCTTGACATTTACCCCATTTCCTTTCTTTTTCATATTGAATGTAAGTCAATCATGCGGAAAATATGGGTCAAATTGACCTAATTTTCTTGAAGGCTGTGAGATAGCCAAGGATGCATCTGTACACAAAGTTTGATGACCCTACCCTTCATACTAACCAAGACACGGACGTGGACGCCGGGGGTACTCCAATAGTCCTCCTCAACTTCGTTGAGGCGAACTAAAAACACTGTACTGGACATCAATATACGGGTAAGGACATACTAATGTGGGCAAATTTAAAACACATATAAGGATAAAACTAATGACGACAAAGACAAAGAATGACTCAACAAACTGAACTGGACGGCGATATAGAGGTAAAATACAAATGAAGAAAAAAAGGACAAGTATGAGCAAAACAAAAAACTGTAATGGACCATTATAAGGACAAAACTAATGAGGACAAACTTAAAAGACAAAGAATGACTCAACAAACTGAATTGGACGGCGATATAGAGGTAAAATACAAATGAAGAAAAAAACGACAAGTATGAGCAAAACAAAAAAACTGTAATGGACCATTATAAGGACA
>MJUU01030231.1:15603-49147 GCA_002080025.1 Modiolus philippinarum
GTACATTAGAGTTGAAATAACAAGATGAAGTTTTGGTAGTTTAGAGAAAAATCAGTCGAAGTCAAATAACCGAATAAACAAAAGGCTCTCAAGAGCCTGTATCGCTCACCCAGGCCATGGCTGACATATACAACTAAAACAATCCCAATGTTAAAGGGTATCATTTTCAAATTTGTTAATAGACATTGGTGTTATATTATCTTAAGTTAAACTGTGTTCCCCATTGGCAGTTGTTTTGGATGGAGGTGCAGACCTACTGTCACCTTTCTTGGGGGCCCTCTTTCTTGAAGGGGACCATCTAAGGACCATTGAGCCTATTTGTGGTTCCAATTGGCTAAACATTTTCAGAGGAGAAGATCTTTGAATATTTTCCGATAGGTAATAAGGTTAAAATATGTTAACCACTGGGACCATCTCGAATGAGATGCAGACATTCGGGGCAAAATTTTCAAACAGGAACAACTATGGCCCATTATGACCAAGTATGTTTTTATTATTGTCCAAGTACTTTCAGAGGAGAGGATCTTTGAATGTTTTCCAATTGGGTCCAATGTTAAATCTATGTTCCGTGCTGGCAATCATCTTGCATATAGGACGGACCTGAAAAAACTTTTTTTTTGCAAGGGACCACCTACAGACTATTTTGGCCAAGTATGGTGCCAACGGGCTCAGCAGTTTCAAAGAGGAATATCTTTGAATGTGTTTTCCCATAGGGTCCAATTTTAAAACCATGTTCCCCGCTGGCTGACATCTTGGAGAAAGCAGAGACCTGAAAACAACTTATTTGCAATGGACCTTCTAAAGACTATTTTTGCCAAGTTTGGTTCCAATTGGCTGAGCAATTTCGGAGGAGAAGATCTTTGAATGTGTTTTCCCATAGGATCCAATGTTAAAACTATGTTCCCCTCTGGCAGCCTTTTTGATAAAGCGCAGACCTGAAAAACATTTTTTTGCAGGGGGCCACTTAAAGACTATTTTTGCCAAGTTTGGTTACAATTGGCTCAGCAGTTTCAGAGAAGATCTGTGAATGTGTTTTCCCATAGGGTCCAATGTTAAAACTATGTTCCCCACTGGCTGCTATCTTGGATACAGCGCGGACCTGAAAAACAACATTTTTGCAGGGGATACCTTAAGACTTTTTAGGCCAAGTTTGGTTCCAATTGGCTCAGCAGTTTCAGGGGAGAAGATCTTTGAATGTGTTTCCCAATAGAGTCCAATGTTAAAATATGTTCCCACTGGCAGCAATCTTGGATAGACCTCAGATCCGAAAAACAACTTCATGCAGGGGACCATCCAAGGACTATTGTGGCCAAGTTTGATTTCAATGAGCCCAGTAGTTTCAGAGGGGAAGATCCTTGAGTTTAAAGTTTATGCCGGACGAACACCGGACGAAAGTGATGACAAAAGCCGGTCATCCTGGCTATAGCCAGGTGAGCTAAAAACTGTCTGATCAATATGGGAGTGGATCGAGTACGCATATCTAAACATCATCAGCTACAATCCTATCAAATATGAAAGCAACCCATAAAGCGTTTGCAGAGTCGTTGTGCTTACAAGATGTTTTTGTAGTTAAGTTGAAAAACTGTCAAAGTCTAATAACTCCTACAAAAATTGTTCGATCAATATGGTTTTGAAGTATGCATATCTTCAATTATGAGCACCAAGCCTATTAAAAATGAAAGCAATCTGTCCTGCACTTTCAGAGGAGTTGCACTACCAATATGATAGTTTGGAAGTTCACTGAAAAAATAATTAAGTTCCATAACTGAAATCAAAAATCTTTAGATCAATATGGCAGTGATGTTTGAACATCTTCACAGCACAAGCAAAAATCCCACCAAATATGAAAGCAATCCCTCAAGTGATTTCAGAGCAATTGCACTAATAAGGAGTTGCATTTTGGTAGCTGGGCAGAGATATAATCAAAGTCTCATAATCCCTACAAAAATTGCTTAAAAAATATGGCAGTGCAGTTTCTACAAATGGTTTCAGATGAGTTGTGCAAACAAGAACAGGACTGTCGAAAGACCAGATCAAAAACATACTCTTCATAACTTTGTTGGGCGAGGTATAATAACATATATCTAGAGTCTCCACAACATATTTCAGTACAACTTTCATGTAATGTACCTAGTTGCACTCCATTAAGTAACAAGAGGCTCTTT
Source organism: Modiolus philippinarum (assembly GCA_002080025.1). Taxonomy (NCBI): domain Eukaryota; kingdom Metazoa; phylum Mollusca; class Bivalvia; order Mytilida; family Modiolidae; genus Modiolus; species Modiolus philippinarum. The sequence continues at coordinate 17,769 of MJUU01030231.1, forward strand.
AAAGCACGTATTACTCACCTGGGCCATGGTTGACATAGTCAAAATAATCAAAAACTTTTCAAGTTTGTTCATGGAAATTGATGTTGTATGATCCAAAGTTAAACTGTGTATTCCGCTGGCAGCAATTTTGATTTGAAGACCTGCTGTCACCTCTTTTGAAGGGACTAACTTTGAACCACGGAACCCAAGTTTGGTTCTAGTTGGCCAAGTAGATGGCACCATAGGGTCCAACTTTGAACTAGGTTCCACACTGACAGCCATTTATATGAATGCAAACTTGCCAGGCATTTTTCTGAAGGGAAATACCCAAGGATTATTTTGACCAAGTCTGTTTCCAATTGGCTTTTTTGCTTTAGAGGAGAAGATCTTTGAATGCTTTCCCATAAGATCCAATGTTAAACTATGTTCCCTGCTGGAAGCCATCTTGGATGCTATGAAGACTTATTGGACTTATTTTTCAAAAGGGGGCCAACTAAAATCCACTGTGACCAAGTATGGTTGCAATTGGCCAAGTATTTTAAGTGGAGAAGATCCATGAATAGGTCTCCCATCATAATTTAGACCTATTTATTTATCCTGGATTTGGAAATAAATAATCCCTCTCTACCTGGCGAACAGCCAAGTTAGACATATTCTTATCTAACTCCATGAAGAGGTCTTTAATGTGCTTGAAGGGCTCCACTCCCTTAACATGGGCTAACCATTTTTCATCCCTTCAGAAGGAATAGCAGTCTTTCTTAAAGACCATCCTCCAAGATGGTGTCAAGAAAGAGCGAATCTTAAGTCTTTGAAATTTTCACCAAGCCTTTAGTTTAGCAGTCCGACATGCTAATCCCTTCACCACCAGCTCTCGTTTAGGTCTAATGTTAAACTAAGTTCCCTGCTTGCATCCATCTTGGATGAGTTGTAGACTTGCCAGACACATAATTCAAAGAGGAACATCTAAGCACTATTGTGAACATGTTTTGCTCCCATCATAATTTAGACCTATTTATTTATCCTGGATTTGGAAATAAATAATCCCTCTCTACCTGGCGAACAGCCAAGTTAGACATATTCTTATCTAACTCCATGAAGAGGTCTTTAATGTGCTTGAAGGGCTGCACTCCCTTAACATGGGCTAACCATTTTTCATCCCTTCAGAAGGAATAGCAGTCTTTCTTAAAGACCATCCTCCAAGATGGTGTCAAGAAAGAGCGAATCTTAAGTCTTTGAAATTTTCACCAAGCCTTTAGTTTAGCAGTCCGACATGCTAATCCCTTCACCACCAGCTCTCATTTAGGTCTAATGTTAAACTAAGTTCCCTGCTTGCATCCATCTTGGATGAGTTGTAGACTTGCAAGACACATAATTCAAAGAGGAACATCTAAGCACTATTGTGAACAAGTTTGCTTTCAATTGGCTTTGTGTCTTCAGGGAAGATCTTTGAATGCTTCCCCAAAAAGGTCCAATGTTAAACTAGAGCTGTGGCCGAATGACAGCCAGTTATACCCCTGCTTATTGAACTCTGTATCAATATGGCAAGTACAAATTTTAAGTGAAACAATACAGTTATGAACACAGTACAAATGTGGACACAATACAAGTATGTACACAATGATATACCTCCCCCATTTTACCAGAAAATATTCAGAGAAATTATTTCCCCCTCAATATTCAGACAGCAACCATATTACTTCATGCACATCTTCAGGTGGTATATTACAACTTTGAAACATTTCATCAAAATCACTTTGAAACATTTCATCAAAATCCAAGCACCTGTTGATGAGAACATGTGCCCACAAGGTTGATCCCCTTTTTCAAAAAAAAATATACAGATGAATTATCACTCCTTCTAAATTCCGTGAAGCAACCATATTACTTCATGCATCTTCAAGTGATGTAATACAACTGTACCATTCCATCAAAATCCAAGCACCCAATGCAGTGAACATGTGCTGATAAGGTTCATTTCCCCTTTTTTCCTGAAATAAAATTCATTGAAAAATTATCTCCCCTTCAACATTGCAAGCAGCAGCCATATTTTCTTCATGTACATCTTGTGGTGGTGAATTACAACACTGAACATTTCATCAAAATCCAAGTACTGGTTTAAGAGGACATGCACTGACAAAGTTTGTCTCACTTTTTTCCAGAGAATATTCAAAGACAAATTATCACCCCTTCAAAATTTCAGGCAACAACCATATTACTTCATGCACATTTTTAAGTAGTGTACTACAAATGAGTAACATTTAATTAAAATCAAAGCAGCCGTTTAGGAGTTCATACACTAACAAAGTACATGGACGGACAGACAAACAGTCAGATGGACAAGGTGATTTCTATATAATCTCAAAACCTTGTTTGCAGGGGATATATCAATGTTCCAGCTTGGCAACCATCTTCTATGTGACTTGCTAGACATGTACTTTAAAGGTGATCACCCAAGGATCATTGTTACCAAGTTTGGTTCAAGTTGGCCATATACTTTCAGACGACAAGATCCTTGAATAATTCTTCCAATGTTAAACTATGATGTGCTGGTGGCCTTCATGAATGAGGTACTGACTGTTTGGACGTATTTTTTACAGGAGGACACCAAAGGACCATTGTGACTTAGTATGGTTCAAATATGACAAGTACTTTCAGAGGAGAAGATCTTTGAATATGTTTTCCCATAGGATTCAATGTTAAACTAAGTTTCTTACTGGCACCAGCATGAATGAAGTGCAGATTTGCCATACAAATTTTTGACAGGGACCACCAAAGGACTATGGTTACCAAATTTAGATCCAATTGGCTTTGTTATTTCAGAGGACATGATCTATAAATGTTCTCCCATAGGGTTCAATGTTAACTGTAAGTACTCCAACGAAGAATTTTGGAAGCAAAGTTTTATGATTTATCAATTTTCATTGCACAAATACATAATGAGGACATGGTGCATGAAGACACATGTTAAGTGTTGTATTTAAATTACAACTCATACTTTTCAACTGCAAAGTTTCAAATTGATTCACAAATGCACGTAAGTGCACGACAATTTTAATTTTTACTTGTTTTTGCAGTTTATTGAATTTTCTACGTAGTAAATCTCAATTAGTGGCCAAAACACCGCAACTACAAATAATTGAACCAGTTTTTCCTTAGCTCTCAATAGAACTGGTAAAGGCAAAGAAAAAATTACTGGAAGTGGAAAAAATTGTAATTTTTTGATGATGCTAATTTAACCTTAATCTAAATTTTTTGGGGATTAAAAGTTCAATTTCTTATGATTGAAGCAGATAACTATCTTTTTGCACCAATATATTCATTGAATGCAAACATTCAATTTTTTCGTTTGAGTACCTAAATTTGTGTACTGGCTGGCCGCCATCTTGGATGTGATGCAGACTTGCTGGACACTTCTTTTAAAGGTGATCAACTAGTTGTTGATGTGACACAAGTTCAGTTCAAATTGGCCTAGCACTTTCAAAGGAGAAGATCTCTGAATAAAGGGTCTAATTTTAAACTAAGTTTCTAGCTGGCAGCCATTTGAATGAGAAGCAGACTTGCTGTACTCATTTTTTAAAGGACAAACCAAAAGACTACAGTGAACATATCAATTTTCATGGTTGCTAACTTTCACATTTTCTTGAACTGAGCCATATCCACTGGTATCAATTTTTGAGAACAAGTAAAAATATACATGAAATTTCTATTAATGAAACTGAATCATTGGTGAGTCAATATGCTGATGATACGTTTCTGGTATTAGATGGAAGTGAATTGTCTTTACAAGAGTCTTTAAGTTGTTTTGAATCTTTCTATAAGATATCTGGTTTAAAGATGAACACTTCCAAAACTAAAGCTATATGGATAGGAAATATGAAGTATTCAGACTTTATTCTTTGTCCAGAACATAAACTTAATTGGACATCTTCTAATTTTATTTTATTGGGTATAGATTTTTCTTTAGATTTAAGCAGTATACTTGATATTAACTTCTCCAAAAAAATCAAAGAATTGTCTTCAATTTTTAAAAGTTGCAGCATCGTAAATTGACATTGCTTGGTAAGATTACTGTAATTAAAAGTTAAGCGTTACCAAAGTTAGTTCATTTATTTACAGCTTTACCATGTATTTCACAACTTAAACTACAGGAAATAAATACACTTTTTTCCAATTTTATTTGGAATGGTAAATCAGATCAGATAAAACGTAATACCATTATCGGCAATATTTGGCAGGGAGGTTTAGAAATGATCCACATTGAATCTTATAATCTGTACTTAAAATTAACTTGGGTAAAACGAGTCATTGATAATCAAACTGGTGATTGGCAAAGAATCTTATTTTATTACTTGAAAAATTATGGAAAAGAACATGCTTTTAGACTTCAAAAAGAAAAACTCAAAGAAATATCAAACAAATTGTCAAATCCATTTTGGAGAGATGTTTTTCTGAGTTTACATTATGCTAGGCCTTCTGTTGGTAACAATTTTGACGAGTTAATATCACTTGATATTCTCAATTTTGTACCAATAGAAGAATTCAGATATTATATGAATTTGAAAAATTATAATATTCAGTAACTACGGTAGCAAATATATTTGATAGAGAGACAAAAGATTTCTACTCTTATGATCAAATAAAAGAAAAGTCAAATACTATTATAGGGAACTTCTTAAAATATTATTCTCTTTTACCACAAATTCCAAAAGTATTCAAAGACTGTATTAAGGAAAACTGTACAAATATAAATTTTGATAACATTATTATGGAAGATGTTTTTTATAGGAAAATTGTATCAAATAAAACAATTAAATTTGTTTATAAAAGTCTTTTAGAAAATGTAGTCAACTTGCCGATTGATAAATTTCAAAAATGGGGAGAAATACTTGGATGTGAAACATGAGGTTGCACGCGTTGTCGTGCTAGGTATACCCCCACTCATATTGTTTTGAAAATTAAAAAGGAAAAAAAATGGCTTAGTCCCGCTGAACAGGAAGTAAATATCATAAGGCAACCAAAATGGGAGACAACACATTCCCACTAAATATAAAGTCAGATACCAAATTTGAAATAAATCGCAAAAATGGCTTAGTCCCGCTGAACAGGAAGTAAATATCATAAGGCGACCAAAATGGGAGACGACACATTCCCACTAAATATAAAGTCAGATACCAAATTTGAAATAAATCGGCCCAGCAGTAGCTGAGAAAAGTGTGACGAAAATTTTCACTATGTTCAATAAAGGGAAAAATGGCTAAGTCCTGCCAAACAGGAAGTTGATATCATGAGGCAACCAAAATGGGAGACGACACATTCCCCCTATATAGTAAGTCAAATACCAAATTTGAAATAAATCGGCCCCGCAGTAGCTGAGATAAATGTGACGAAAATTTTCCCTTTGTTCAATAAAGGGAAAAATGGCTAAGTCCTGCCAAACAGGAAGTTGATATCATGAGGCAAGCAAAATGGGAGACGACACATTCCCCCTATATATTAAGTCAAATACCAAATTTGAAATAAATCGGCCCCGCAGTAGCTGAGAAAAGTGTGACGAAAATTTTCCCTTTGTTCAATAAAGGGAAAAATGGCTAAGTCCCGTCAAACAGGAAGTTGATATCATTAGGCAACCAAAATGGGAGACGAAGCATTCCCCTATATATAAAGTCAAATACCAAATTTGAAATAAATCGACCCAGCATTAGCAGAGAAAAGTGTGACGAAAATTTTCCCCATGTTCATAAAGGGAAAAATGGCTAAGTTCCGCCAAACAGGAAGTTGATATTATAAGGCGACCAAAATGGGAGACGACGCATTCCACCTTTATATAAAGTCAAATACCAAATTTGAAATAAATCTGCCCAGCAGTAGCTGAGAAAAGTGCGACGAAAATTTTTACTATGTTCAATAAAGGGAAAAATGGCTAAGTCCGCAAAACAGGAAGTTGATATCATAAGGTGATCAAAATGGCAGACAACATTTTCCCCCTAAATATAAAGTCAAATACCAAATTTGAAATAAATCCGACCAGCAGTAGCTGAGAAAAATGCGATAAACCTCGGACGGACGGACGGAAGGACGGACGGACGGACAGACAAGGGTATTCCAATATACCACCCACTCACGAGTGGGAGTATAATAAATCAATGGTCAAATTATTTCATTCTACTGAAAAGATGTTGTCAGGATACATATCTTACAAACTTTCAGTTCAGTTAAGTTGTTACACTTTACACAGAATTCCTCAATCCAATTCCTTTTTATTTAAAATTAAGATTAAAGATACTAGGCTCTGTGCTTTTTGTAAATCTCAAGAAGAAACAATTGAGCATTTGTTTTTTGAATGTCCTCTAGTATACAATTTTTGGGTAATATTTACTCAATACATAAACAGGTTTTATGTCAATTTCCTGTTAGAAAAGAAACATATTTTCCCAGGCTGTGAAGAAGAGGGTCTGTTTTTGAATTTTTTAATTATTGTTGCCAAAAACTATATATATGTATAAGTGTAAATTTAAAGATCAAGCTCCAAATATCATTGGTATTAAACATGTTTTGAAGAAATATCATTTAGCAGAGCTGTATACTGCTGCTAAAAATGATTGATTGATTGATTAGAGTTTAACGTCCAATGAGCAATATTTCAGCTATATCAGGACGAGAACAAATTATCCATTTCAAAACATTGTCAGTAAAAGAAGGAAGAAACAAAGGTGGAAGGGACAACCGGGGCAACGACTTTTGATTGCCACAAGAAAAGGGGAGAAATGGATAGGGGCAGGAAATTAAGCCTTCCATAAGACACCCAGTGCGTCTGCTCTCTTTAGAGAAATATAAAAGGGGTCTTTATACTGCATAGAGCGTGGCGTTTCTCTATACAGTTTGGCTACAATGGTTTGCGGTCAGGCTTTCCGTATTATGACCTGACTACCCCGAGTATAGACAGGGCATTCCCCTATCCACCAACTGGGAACGTGCCCGGCAGCTCTGTAGCTGGAGCCCCTGAAAACCGATTCAGGTGCCGGGCTGCTAAAAATGATAAAATGTATGTTTGTGGAAAATTTTGGGCCCCACTTCAAGAGATATTTGATAATATCTTTTAAATTTATATTTATTAACTCCATATTATACATAAACATGTCTTTTCTTCAACAGTATGCAACTACTAGTATTAAAAACATACATGTATGAAGAGAGTATGAAAAGAGAGTATGAAAGAGTGACTGATAGTAGTATGTTTTGTTTTTCTTTGTGTACATTCTTTTTGTTATCCATTATCTTTATAAGCCTTTTTTTTTACACACTGCATGTTATATTAACCCCTGCTATGCACTAGTCAGGTGGCATGGTAGGGTTTTTTCTGTAAAATCCTGGCTAGTGAAAAATAAATAAAAAATATAAAAAAAATTATTGGTACTAGTGACTTCATATTGTTTCTGAAATATTCCAGGGTACTAATTTTTTCAACCTTTCGTCAACCCCAAAAGTAGCAAAAATACTTCATCTACAGTATTATGAATAAAGGGCCACGCCCAGCCCAGGATGACCTAACCAGTGAAAAATCATATCAATGTTTTACCAATAGAAATTAATGAAACCAAAAAATTGAAGAAGTGGCTTTTAGGGCTAAATGTTCAGCTTTCAAACCATGTGTAGTTTTAATCTATGGAATGTGAAGGAAGTTTCTCCAATCAGTTTCAATTTATTTGTGTACTATTTCTCTGGAAGAAATGCCTGTTTTGTTGGTGTGCTAACCAAATAAGTTGTTGTTTTCTACATTTATGAGGTATCATAAGAAAAGTAAAAATTCAATTTTGTGGTGCATCATGGCACCAACTGTTGATTACTGCAAAAATTCATCTTATAAACACTAAAACAAAGTAACCAGTTTTAATATTTCAAAAATATTAGTTTAATACATATATCATTCTTCCATAAACAATTATAAATAGCATCATAAAAACAAACATAAATAAACATGTAAACACATTTTGTAACATTCACAGTGTTATTTCTGAATCGAAAAAACAAATTGTTTCTGGTGTAGATTGCATACTGGAACAAAGACTGTTAATAAATGTGGGACTAAAGCAAAATAATATGTAGATTGCTTAATGCAGAATGATACACTTTTTTTTTTAGTGAAAATGGTTACGTTCTTCAATTAAACAGCATTCCATAATTTTGCAATTATGCCATTCAAAAGGATCATGTTCCTTTAAAAGAAACAGAGAAAAGACCAAGCATATTAAAATACAAGCATTTCTAAAAATGATAACAAAATAAATAGGTGACAAATCTCTCTCAAGAACTACCTTGCCTTTCTTACACTATGAAAAATGATTATAGATTCTTCATCAAATACAATGATTCAACTCTTGCACCGATCTTCAGATTTCACAGATAGTTATGTTAAATAGATGTGCCTAAATTTAGGTGTTTTTACAGACAATAAATGTGAGAATTACACACTGTACATCTCTGTAAAATATTGTATACACCCTCCAAAAAAATTGCAGGCTTTTTTACAGAAATTCTTAAGATTGAAATCATTTTTCGCCTTCAACAATTCATATAAACTAAAATTTGTTGCAAAATTTTTTAGAGAAAATGGCCCCTGACCTTGATATTTCACTTTATCCAAGATTAATCCATTAGGTTTGCAGTACATACAGTCTAGTAGAAAAATAAAATCTGGAGTACTTGGGGAGATCAGGATGCTTGATACTAAAAATTATAATTATAGTTTTAATAACGAAAAAGAATTGTATATTGATGGATATCAACTAGAGTAATTTCAAAATATAATAAACGAGCCTTTGGTGAGTTTATTATATTTGAAATTACATGACGAGAGTTGATATCCAGCAATATACAATTCTTTCGAGTTGTTAAAACTATTTCTCTTATGATTTTCATAAATAAATGCTGTGAATTTTAGTGCCGAACTGCTGTAACAACACTGTTGCTAGGTAACGTTAATCAAGGCCAATGAGATTTCACAGTGGTCCAATAGAAACATCGAAAAAGTAAAAGCACATCATGCGTGATGTGTTATTATTTGGCGCTCAACCAATGAAATTCTTGTAAAAGCTACTTGACAAGTTCATATCTAACTCCAGCTTCAAAGTCTCGTTGTGTACCACAAATAAATATTCGTGCAAGGAATAGATAATAAGTGTGCATCATAAGAGAATGGAATTTAAGGTACAGTAAATGACAATGGTCCCACAAAAGATTCATTAACATGAAGAAGTATATGAATCAAATATATGTATTAGTAATTATAAGTCAATCATTAAAATAATATCTTTTTGTTCTCTTATCTAACATTTGAACAGAAACTCCATATTTCCTTAAAATGAAGAAAGATAATAGTAATTCTTTCTTCGTTGATATTAAAAAATTAAAGCACCTCTAATTACCCCAAAAATGAATTACAACAGATAAAACTATATGTATAAACACTTGTAGTTTTGTATTCCACATTCTGAAAAGAAATCCATTGTTGTAACATCATATCACAAAAAGTGTTGAAACTGAATCAAACAAAGTTCATACAACAAAACTTGAAATATAATCTGAAAAGGAGTATTATATTAACCCCTAAAGAAAAAAACTTGGAGCTAAGCATATATTGATACTATAAACATGCTTTACATCTTGCATACTTTGCCATGAATATGGAAATTGTCTTCAATATAGCCACAGACACACTACATAAAATGTAATTTGAGAATAAACTACAGAGGTTTCAGTGCCCAAATCAGAGTCAAAATAACTACAATTAAGAAATGTCGTCTGATTTTACAGGTTGGCTATCTATTTTCACATTATTGTCATTTATTTTCAGGACAGAAGACTAAAATTATAAATGAATTCAATAGTCTTTGGATGCCACATTACAGTATGATAACAAATGTCTTATATGTATAAAATACACAGATGTAAAGAGACATGTAGTTTTTATATTGAATAATGTAATAAAATCTACAGGTTAAATCTGACATTTGACAAAACAGCTACTCCTGGACTTCAGAATAACAGTGGAGTTAAATGTTCTCATATTCGTGTTCATAAGAAATCATGATATCACATGTAATAGCAACAAAAATTCCATGAACTTGTGTCCATGTAATTCAGACATGATTTTGAACAAATATGGAACAATAGGAAATACTTCCTAAAAAATAGGAAAGAGGGGGGTTAGTCCTGTGAAAACATCATTTTCCTGCTGGTTCTACAAAACTGAACAACTTTTGAATTTATTTACTGTATCAAAAAAAATAGAAATTCCTATTTAAATAGGAAAATAATCATGTCTGGTAATTAAGTAGTCTGAATGTGATTTATGGGATTTAATAAAAGATCTTTTTGTTCTTATGATAAAGAATGTTAAACAGAATTCTTTCCACGATTAATTTTTGCAGATAACTTGTGCTTTGTGACCATATTGACATTTTTTCAATACACTAAAAGTACATGTATATTAACAAATCGGTGAAAAGCAATCTTCTGAAAATATGTAGTACCAACTATATTCTGTGTATGAAGTGATGTAACAGCAAGCCAGCTGATAAATATTCATAAGGCTTACATCCAGTGATTTATCCCATGACTTTTTATCACTAATCAGAAGCCATCTTCCCTAGACAAGAGTTACAATCCACTCCTCTATGCAAGCAAAGAGTTTTGATCTGCTCCTCTCCTCTTCAAGAGGAGAGGAGTGGATTGTGACCCTTGGCTAGCCAAGATGATCAGAAGCTGATGTATTTCAGTCTAGAGGTCTATACAATCTCCTGTTGAAGTACATATACAGGACAAATACATTATTACATGTAATTTTTCATATAAACATTCATTATCACCTTATGGTCAAATATCACCCCTCAAACCTTTCAACTCTCAACCGAATGGTAAATTAAGCCCTCATGGAAATAACCATTTATACCTATTCAAAATTTAAACTGCAATGGTATACGATGAAATATGGTTACAGAATATAGTACAATGTAGTATAATTTCCTTTTTATGTTCTTAAGAAGCAAATTATCACTGTATTAGCACAAGCTATTCTATCCAGCATCTGTGACAAATTTTTTACCTTAAAATCAGGTGAATAAAACTACACTTTAGAGAAAGATATGTTAAGTAAAGTGTGATTATTATGCTATTTTACAATGAAAAAGCCAAAGAGTACAAAATGCCCACAATCATAAAATGATATAAGCTATTGTTTACAACACATTGAAAATATGAAAGTATTTAACAATGATTCTTCACCAGTCATGCAATTCTATTCATTCATAACAATACTACATCCAGTAATTTTTTTCCCCTTATGTTTCATTCATACCACACATCTTTCCTTTGTCACCTCATATGAATGTTAAGTTCTGATCACACAGTTTATATAATTATTTCTGTTCATTTCTGTGTTAATGTATTAGCTAACCTGCAAAGAAACATAAAACATATAAGTATATTTAAGGTAGTAGACCTAGGTTAAGGGAGATAACTCTTTAAATCAGTAAGACGTTTGAAGCAGTCAGTTTCATCAATGCATTGTAAGCACTGATGTGAAAAAGGCTTAAAAACATCTGTGTTAAAAAGAAGCTTAGAACCTTTTTATGAAAATGATTTAAACAAACATACAAATGATTTTTAGGAGTTATGTCCCTTAACCTAGGTCTACTACCTTAATATGAAACAACTGTTAAGACGATCTTGAAAGACACATTATCTCCCGTTAAAGGATGTATGTTCACTGAATAAATGTTACTAATTTGATTTACTGTGGAAGTGCAATTGTTCGTGAGGTTCCAATTTTTGTGGATTCTGTGGTTTGCTAAAACCACAAAATTAAGTTCCAAACGAAATACATCTTCCCCCAAGAATTTAAGTACAACGAAATAGTGGTTTATATCAAAACCACAACTAGAGGCTCAGCGACTGAGCCTGTATCGCTCACCTGACAAAATGCTTCTATGCCAGGCATGACCAAAACTATGTTTTTATTACCAATGGGGTCTCATATTTAGCTATATTCTCCATTAGCACCCATGATTTTTGTCCGATCCTATTGAAATGAGCAGTTTTTGCAAAGGACCTTCTATACATTTAGTTTAATTTGCTTGAATAGTTTCAGAGAAGATGATGAAAAGGATGGTGTTCTCATACCAGGGTCCAATGTTTAAACTGCTCTGCAGCAGATGCCATGCTTTTTGCTGGATTGAAATGAAATGAGCAATTTTTGTAAAGTACCTTCTGAACATCATTCCCCTAAAGTTTGGTTGAATTTTTTCAGTGGTTTCAGAGGAGAAGATAAATATGTGATTTTCCTAATAGGGTTCAGTGTTAAACCATGGTCTGTGCTGGCAGCCATGTTTTTTATCAGATTGTGTCCAAATGAGCAATCTTTGTTAAGGACTTTCCAAACATCATTCCTGTAAAGTTTGATTGAATTTGCTTAAGTGGTTTCAGAGGAGAAGATGAAAATGTGATTTTTCCAACAGGGGTCCAATATTAAACTATGTTCCAGGCTGACGGTCATGTTTTTTATTGGATCGGAACGAAATAACCAATCTTTGTAAAGGACCTTTAGTAAATCATTCCTGTAAAGTTTTGTTGAATTTGCTTCAGTGGTTTCAGAGGAGAAGATGAAAATGTGATTTTCCCATAGGGTCCAATTTTAACTATGTTCCATGATGGCTGCCATGTTTTTTATCTGATTAGTAAACAATGAGCAATCTTTGTAAAGGACCTTCCTTACATCATTACTGTAAAGTTTGATCGAATTTGCTTCAGTTGTTGTAGTGTAGGACATGAACATGTAATTCTCCCATAGAGTCCTATGTTAAACCATCCTCCATGCTGGCAGCCATGTTTTTGTAGGATTGTAGCAAAATGAGCAATCTTTGTAATGGACCTTTAGTAGATCAATCCTGTAAAGTTTGGTTGAATTTGCTACTGTTGTTTCGGAGCAAAAGATGAAAATGATTTTTCCCATAGGGTCCAATGTTAAACTAAGTTCCGTACTGGCGGCCATGTTTTTTATCGGATCGGAACAAAATGAGCAATCGTTGTAAAGGACCTTTAGTTCAACATTCCTGTAAAGTTTGGTTAAATTTGCTACCGTTGTTTCGGAGCAAAAGATGAAAATGTGATTTTTCCCATAGGGTTCAATGTAAAACCTTAGTTCCGTGCTGGCGGCCATGTTTTTCATCTGAATGGAACGAAATGAACAATCTTTGTAAAGCACCTTTAGTATATCATTCCAGTTAAGTTTGATTGAATTTGCTATAGTTGTTTGGGAGCAAAAGATTAAAATGTGATTTTTCCCATAGGGTCCAATGTTAAACCTAAGTTCCGCGCTGGCCACACTTGCCAACCTCTAATGGACCAAATGAGGGTTATGACCCTCTTTCAAAAAAGAAAATGAGGGTCATAGCGCGCAACGACATTTCCAGACCAAGAAAAAAAGTACTAACAACAGTTTTAGTCTTGTAAAGGGTAAAAATAAAAAGCACATTATTTAGAAAATCATTTAATTTTGCACATTCAACAAAGAATATATCAAAAATACTAGAAACAGTTTAGAAAATTCCAACATTTTAACCCTAAAACCATGAAAAATGCTACATTTTTTCTAAATGAGGGTGATGAGGGTCATAATTTGCAAAAGAGGGAGATTTTGAGGGTCATATACTAAAGAGGGTCACACCCTAAAAAATTGGGGTGACTTGGCAACTATGGTGCTGGCAGCCATGTTTTTTATGGGATCGGAACGAAATGAGCAATCTTTGTAAAGGACCTTTAGAACAACATTCCTGTAAAGTTTGGTTGAATTTGCTTCAGTGGTTTCAGAGAAGATGATTATGTGAAAAGTTAACGGACAATGGACGCCGGACAACCAACGACGGACGCCAAGTGATGGCAATAGCTCACACTGAACCTTCGGGTCAGGTGAGCTAAAAATCAAAAGCACAGTAATTAATGGTCATTAAATAATACAAGATCATTTCAACAATATTTTAATTTTCGAATACAAATTTTTATCTAATCACAAGATGGATGGCAAGATTTAGGGCCCTTTAACTCCCTTAAATGACACCTTGAGTGAAGGTGACCAATTATTACATACAGGTTTTTATATATAACCAGGAAGGATTGATAACGCATTTAAACTAGAGGCTCAGACACTTAGCCTTAATCCCTCACCTGGCAAAATGCTTACAGCAGGTGATGAATGTAATGTTTACCCCATAGGGTCCTATGTTCAAATATGTTCTGTGCCGGCAGTCTTGTTTATTATCAGATCAACCCAAATAAGCTATCTTAATAAAGGACCTTCCATATGTCATTCCTGTAAAGTTTGGTTGGAATTACTGCAGGGGTTTCAGAAGAGATGATCAAAATATGACTTTCCAAAGGGGCCAATGGTAAACTATGTTCAGTACTGTTGGCCATGTTATTGATGCCATGCTTTAATTAAATTGAACCAACATGAGCAATCTTCGTAAAGGACCTCACATACATCATATCTGTAAACTTTGGTTGAATTTGCTTTAGGTATTTCAGAGCAGAAAATGAAATAGGATTTTCCCACATGGGTCCAATGTGAAAACTATGTTCCGCGCTGGCAGCCATGTTTTTTTCATTTAATTGATATTAAATGAGAAATATTTGTAAAGGACCTCCCATACATCATTCCTATTAAGTTTGTATTCCCTTCAGTGGTTTCAGAGGAGAAGATGAAAACGTGATTTTTCACATAGGGTCCAATGTTAAAACTTCCATAATGACAGAAATGTTTTTTTATCTGATCGGAAGGAAACAAGCAATCTTTGTAAAGGACCATCAATACATCATTCCTGTAATGTTTGGTAGAATTTGCTCCAGTGGTTCTAATGGAGAAGATAAAATTGCGATTTTTACCATAGGGTCCAATGTTAAACTATGTTCCCTGCTTGCAGCCATATTTTTTATCGGATCGGAACAAAATCAGCAATCTTTGAAAAGGACCTTTAGTACATCATTCCTTAAAGTTTGAAGGGAGAAAATGAAAATGTGATTTTCCCATAGGTTCCAATGTTAGACTATGTTGGTGCTGGCAGCCATGTTTTTTTAAGCGGATCTGAACAAATGAGCAATCTTTGTAAAGGACCTTTAGTACATAATTCCTGTAAAGTTTGGTTGAATTTGCTTCAGCGGTTTCAGGGGAGAAGATGAAAATACTATTTTTCCCATAGGGTCCTATTTTAAACCCAAGTCCTGTGCTGGCGGCCATGTTTTTTTTTTCAGGTTCGGCAGGATATGAGCAATCTTTGTAAAGGACCTTCCATACATCATTCCTGTAATGTTTGGTTGATTTGCCTCAGTGGTTTAAGAGGAGAAGATGAAAATGTGATTTTCCCATAGGGTCCAATGCTAAATTATGTTCTGTGCTGGTGGCCATGTTTTTTATTGGATTGTAACAAAATGAGCAATCTTTGTAGAGGACCTTTAGTACATCATTCCTGTAAAGTTTGGTTGTATTTGCTTAAGCGGTTTCAGGAGAGAAGAGGAAAATGTGATTTTCCCCATAGGGTCCTATGTTAAACCTAAGTCCTGTGCTGGCAGCCATGTTTTTTATCCGATCAGAAGGATATGAGCAATCTTTGTAAAGGACCTTTATTACATCATTCCTGTAATGTTTGGTTGAATTTGCTTCAGTGGTTTTAGAGGAGAAGATGAAAATGTGATTTTCCCATAGGGTCCAATGTTAAACTAGGTTTCGTGCTGGCGGCCATGTTTTTTATCAGATTGGACAAAATGAGCGATCTTTGTATAGCACCTTCCATACATCATTCCTGTAAAGTCTGGTTGAATTTGCTTCAGCGGTTTCAGGGGAGAAGATGAAAATGCTATTTTTCCCATAGGGTCCTATTTTAAACCCAAGTCCTGTGCTGGCGGCCATGTTTTTTTTTTCTGGTTCGGCAGGATATGAGCAATCTTTGTAAAGGACCTTCCATACATCATTCCTGTAATGTTTGGTTGATTTGCCTCAGTGGTTTAAGAGGAGAAGATGAAAATGTGATTTTCCCATAGGGTCCAATGCTAAATTATGTTTTGTGCTGGTGGCCATGTTTTTTATTGGATTGTAACAAAATGAGCAATCTTTGTAGATGACCATTAGTACATCATTCCTGTAAAGTTTGGTTGAATTTGCTTAAGCGGTTTCAGGAGAGAAGAGGAAAATGTGATTTTCCCCATAGGGACCTATGTTAAACCTAAGTCCTGTGCTGGCAGCCATGTTTTTTATCCGATCAGAAGGATATGAGCAATCTTTGTAAAGGACCTTTATTACATCATTCCTGTAATGTTTGGTTGAATTTGCTTCAGTGGTTTTAGAGGAGAAGATGAAAATGTGATTTTCCCATAGGGTCCAATGTTAAACTAGGTTTCGTGCTGGCGGCCATGTTTTTATCAGATTGGACAAAATGAGCAATCTTTGTATAGCACCTTCCATACATCATTCCTGTAATGTTTGGTTAAATTTGCTTCTGCAGTTTTAGAGGAGAAGATGAAAATGTGAATTTTCCCATAGGGTACTATGTTAAACCTAAGCTCTGGGCTGGCGGCCATGTTTTTTATCGGATCAGAACGAAATGAGCAATCTTTGTATAGCACCTTCCATACATCATTCCTGTATAATTTGGTTGAATTTGTTTCAGTAGTTTCACATGAGAAGATGAAAGTGTGATGAGTTAAACGGATGGATGACGGATGCCAAGTGACAGCAATAGCTCACACTGACCCTTTGAGTCAGGTGAGCTAAAAATAAATCTATTTGTAGAGTACCATTTGGCGCTTTCTTTGTCAATGGCCAATGATTGGATTTGTTCATTTAATTAATCTTCATTCTAACAGGAAGTGATCAAAACAGATGTTCACTGAAAGTGTAACAACAGTAGACAATATCCGATATCTGGTATTCAGATTCACCAGTCATTGTTTGTCAGCCCTATGTATATATACGTCACAAACATGTCCGCCCCTTGTGACCAACTTCATTATGTTATAGGCTCTATGATTTGATGTTTTCTATACTGTGACATACTTAAAAGTACATGTAGTCTGGTAAATCCTGATACCATAGGTCTGATATGGCTTATTGATCAATCATGTTTTTTAAATATGTCACCTAACTTTGCATTTCATTTTGATTTTGTAACAATTTTTTTGACAATAAATTCATATTCAAACAAGTATCTTACCATTCCATAGCTTCATTAAGTCCCTCTCCTTTAATAGCCGATGTTTTAAATATTTGATATTTTTGTCTTTTTAATTGAGCAAGTCCTAATGCACTAGCTACTTCACTTGGTGTCAATGCACCTTCTATATCTTGTTTATTGGCAAATACTACGAGTACAGAATTCTTAAGCTCTTCTTCCTGTAAATCAAATATATATATCTTAGTACATGATCAGTTACAAAAGATAATACATGTACATACATGTATATCCAGACTACAGCAACTTTTACTTGCACTTAACATATATTGATGGTATTGCTACAAGTTTTAAGAATTCTGAAAAGTTGGACATGATGGCCAAATTGATTTATCAATAAAACCTATGTTGATCAAGCATAAAATAGAAGATTTAGCTGGAAATTTGGAGTCACTTTTCAACATCAAAGTGCATCTATTGATATTTTGAAACAAATCAGTTGGCTAAATTTAATAAGAAAGATTTATGTTTTGATCTGTATTAATACATGTATTATGTGTTAGATATTCTTATTCACAATCTTGTAAAAAAAAGACTAGAGAAAAACAATATTAATCATTTTAAACTGAATTGTTTGGCTATTATGATAATGCTTAATTTTGGAATCTGTAAATTGCAGGTACAGGTATTATGTTGTCTTTTATGTAAAATGGCTACCTCTTTCAGCACAAAACTTCTATCTCAATTTTGACTTGTAGCTCTTCACTATGGCTGAATATTTTATTAGACTTGATTATTCACTCACGAACAAATTTTTCAACTACAGTAAAGAAATGTGAAAATCTTAAACATGTGAACATGTATGTTTATTGCATGTACCTCCAACATTGACCACAACTCTTGTTTAGATATACCCATCCTCTCTCTATCCATACTATCTATTACATATATTATGGCATCTGTGTTGCTATAGTAACACCTCCAATAAGGTCTAAACAGGAAAAAAATAATTTAAAAATTAATTTAGAATTATAAGTATCATCCAAATTTATAAAATATTGCATCAGAAAAATATCAATTTCAATTTTAATGCAATTTATTTTATTTTTTGCAATACAGTGTGCTTAGAATTTGAACACCTTTATACTGCAGTTGGGTTATTTTTAGAACGTATTATAGGGTTAATGTATGAATATTGGGGAACATTGTCCCAATTAGAATTGTTTATTGCTTGCAAGTGCAATATATATTCTACGAGGGATATTATCCCAAATATTCACGCAAAATTCCTTTTATTGTATAGCAAAGGAAAACATTTCTGTTGATAAGAGGATTTTTGTTGTCAATGATGTCATGAGAATTAAGTCATATTGCACTCGTGCAGTATTGAAATTTATTGCACGCTTCCTTTTGGTTGCTTTCTTAGGGAAATATTATGTTGCTATACAATAAAAATAGTAATGGTGCATCACATGATACCACGCCACGTTTCACAAATTTCAAAGTTTAAATAGGCATAACTCCAGATCCCTTTGTACTTCTGAAACCAAAATTATACTTTTGTCGGGCTACCTAATGACAAATATTTGTAGGCATACATTGCCCGATTTTACTTTTTTCTTATTGACCACTCCCGACATGTGTTGCTTAAATGACATATTTTAGCTGCGATCGATGTTGCTCAACGTTTTTATTCTCTTCTTGTAACCCTGGTGCTTTCAACTGGATAACCCTGAGCATCGCCCAAGTTGGCACTGCATGGCGGGTGGGGAGCAAGGGAGTGACCTTGATATAATTTTTGTCAAGAATACTGCTTAAGTGCACGCTAGGGGCCTTCTTGATCTCGCTTGAGGAGGTGAATATTGTTCACCTCTAGTTGAAGACCCTTGGGCGACATCAAGATGTAGACAGGAATAAAAGCCCTGTCCTTGATAAACTGGAGTTTTCAATGTATCGTGTGCGTTTTTGTCACATGTACATTTACTCCATATCCTTTCATTTTTCCTATTGGGCTGTGTNTTAAATAGGCATAACTCCAGATCCCTTTGTACTTCTGAACCCAAAATTATACTTTTGTCGGGCTACCTAATGACAAATATTTGTATTCATACATTGCCCGATTTTACTTTTTTCTCTTTCACCGCTCCCGACATGTGTTGCTTAAATGACATATTTTAGCTGCGATCGATGTTGCTCAACGTTTTTATTCTCTTCTTGTAACCCTGGTGCTTTCAGCTGGATAACCCTGAGCTTCGCCCAAATTGGCACTGCATGGCGGGGGGAGCAAGCTTGAGGGGGTGAATATTGTTCACCTCTAGTTGAAGACGCTCGGGCGACATCAAGATGTAGACAGGAATAAAAGCCCTGTCCTTGATAAACTGGAGTTTTCTATGTATTGTGTGCATTTTTGTCACATGTACATTCACTCCATATCCTTTATTTTTCCTATTGGGCTGTGTTTTATAGAAAACAACTTACATATTACATTATACATTACATTATATAACAAATTAGAAGACAGTATGTTATTTCATTCACAAGTTATCAGTCAAAAACCCTAAAATTCACAGAATTTCATAGTTTCAACAGGCATAACTCCAGAGCTCCTGAGAGCCAGGTGCCCTCAATATCAAAGGTCCATAGAAAATTGAAATACACATGCAGGGTCAACATAAATAGAGAAAGGCAGAAAAAAGGAAACAGAACTGAATTCAACAAATAATGAATACAAAATAAAGCACTAGCCTGCTCATTGTGTGTTAAACAATGCACTGAAAATGAAAAGCTCATTATTGAGTAAATATCCGAGAATGTCTGAGTGTCATGGAAACAAAGATTATATTATCTACTTAAGTTTCCAAACTTTTAATCCATTACTGTCTCAAAAACTTATACATAGACAATATATGGTTAGTGTCTTTAAATATCAACTGTATTTGTACAAGGCTTAGAAACAGACTGACGTGCGAGCCTTTAGCGAGCATTTCAATCTGTTTCGTGCTGAGTACAAATACATTTGATATCTAAAGACACTAATAATGTATTGTTTTTATCCTGCAATACATTAAACAACTTCATTAAATGAAAAACATAGTCTAAAAAGGAATATTTTGGGGATTTCTGTATGTCCATAAATACCGGAAGTGGGCGTGGCTTATATCAATATCCTGTACGGTATACAAGATACAGCTGTGCAGGATACAGCAAGGCAATATATGTAGGGCTTTATCTGTACAGTAAAAGCTAACATTGCAGGATAAGTGAAGGGTATGTTCAGTCACTATTGCAATTATCACTACAGAAGTTTTATGGTCGTTACCATGACTTGACAGACCCTTACACTGTTTCTATTTCCAGAGTTTATTACCAGACTGGCAAACATCGACTTTGACAAATTTGACTTTTCACTGACAGTTCGATGGGTGCCATGCTTTGACAGAGCTCCTGTTGATACCTCAGTTTTTGTAGGATATCACATTGCTAGTGCTTTAGTTTTAATTTTGTGGTGTTCTTGCTCATTTTTGTTTGTTTGTTTTGTCTTTGTTATCCTGTCTCAATTTGTATTAAATATGAATTACCATGATTTGGGATTTTTGATTTTGGAATCCTCCTTTCCTCATTTTTGCTTCAGTATCCATTAGCCGATGTATTCATATACATTTTGAAAATTAATAAGATGACTTGTTCTTACTTCACTCTTGTTTTTGTTATCTTGCTAAGAAACTGTAAGTAGATGACCCAAATCTAATTGTTTATTTACGTAAGCTGTGAAAATTGTAAATATAGTCAAACTTGCTGTAGGGGTCACCTTGAATAAGCAGCCACCTCATTTTAAAGGTCACCTTTTATAGTTCCCTTCGTAGTATATTCATATAAATTAAACCTCATTTTAAAGGCCACCTTTCTTAAAAGGCCAGTTTGACTCCTTCCCAAAGGTGACCTCTTTAATCAAGTACGAATTATAAATAGCATGTTCTTAAGCTATACCTTATACTTGTCTGACCTCCAAGGTCCCATACTTGAAATTTTAAATTTTTGAACTGGACTGTTTCTACATTAAAACCAATTGCTGTAAAAAAATTAAATATTTCAATGAAACTCACTACATAAATCTATATATATAGATATAAATATTGATTGGTTTAACAGTGTTTGAAACTAAAATGTAATGTATGATATACAATAGGTCTACCAGAATGAAAACCTGCATAGACCTCAGACCAAATGCCAAAGACCAAGTCACTATTAATCTATTATGGACTTCTTCAGAGGGTTTTCCTATAGTGTTGTCTAAGGCGTATAGTGCACGAGCCAGCAGGCAAAGGCACTATTTGCACCGGACAACACTATAAGAAAACGGTCCCCGAGAGAGAAGTCAGTAATTAATTTAGTACATAACATAAAATATATCAAACTCAAAAGGAGGAAAAGTATAGTAAACTGGAAGTCACGTGAGGTATAGTCCTGTCGTCAAGTATAGTATTCCGCTGTCAAGGGTAAAAAAACAGCTGTTCAAATATAGTGACATCAGATTATCCAATGAAATTGAAGGATTGTTACATGTTATGTACTAAATTATTTTTTTACAGAACAAATTCTTCAAAGACATTCTGTCTATGCAAGACATTTGGTCTATGCAATATAATGACATGGTACGCTAGCGCTGAGGTCAATTTTCATAGACATTGTCTGTAAGTCTACAGCTTATTTCTCACCCTTGTTTAATTAGATTCTTGTGAACAATTTAGTTTCCTAAACATGAGATAATGCAGTCACAAAAATGGCCTCCTTTATTTTTCATCCTTGATGAAGCTCTTCGGATTGAATAAAAATACATGTACAGCATTAGAAAATGTTTGTTTTTGTGGTTATCTCAGAATGTTTCAAAAAGCAAATATTAGAGAAATACAAATTTTACTCGTTAGTTGAATCCCCTGAAAAAGACTGTATTTGAAGAACCTTATCTACATAAGCCATTACATTAAATATCTTCAATTTTTATCCCCTCCTGCATGAATTTTTTACATTTTTGTTTATTTTTTGCCATTCTCTATAAAATTAACAGCTTTTTCACAACAAGAATATTTGACTAACAGACACAATGCCCCACCTGACAACTATTTTGAACAATGCTATATTTCATGATCAGAAAAGCATGAAGTTGGTTCCATGGTTATATTTTTTTGACAGTTTCTTTTTTATTATACCCTATGGGTATTTACTTTAATGGGTGCTTAATTATAATAGCATACATCCTTCAAATAAAAAAATCTTAAACCTAGAGATAAACCCCAAACCATCCCCTTTTTCTGTGATCAGTGAAGCATGAAGTTGGTGGCATGAGTAAATTATTATTATGATTTTTGTTTATTTATATACTAATGTATATTTATATAAAGTTTCATGATAATAGCATACATACATCACAGAAAAAAAAAACTTCAACCTGAGGGTAAACCTGACTTGGGACTGACGGACAGACCCGAACATTATATGCCACCCTACTTTCATAGGGGGGGGGGTAAAAACTAATAAAATATAAAATTTGCCTACTTGACTGTAGTTTTTTTTCAAAAAGTTAAAAGAGAATCTGACTTTTTTAGAATTGCATTTTGTACTGATCTATTTTCATAGCAGACAGAAAATCAAAGAATTCAATAAGGTTTGTCAAGGAAAAAGGAAAATTTATAGAGTTATATAGGTTTTCTATAGCACAACTTACTATATCCATTTACATTAATATTCATCAAAGCCATATGTACCTTTGTGTACAAGTTCCATTACAATAAACACTGCAAGAATATGTAAATACACAAAGATACTGAAAGTTTAAATATAAAAACATACTAGGTATGGTTGTCACAACTTCTCCTACTTGTAGTCTGTATAATATTGTTGTTTTTCCAGCACCATCAAGGCCCAAAATTAGAATTCTTCTTTCTTTAGATCCAAATAAACCAGAGAAATAACTCCAAATACCTCCTGTAATAGACAAAACATTTAAATATGACAACATATTATAAACATATGTTGAGAATATTGGACTGTACATTATTTACGTGGGCACTTCTTTGTAATGCCTTGCCTTTACTGCACTTAATTGTTAACATCAGTGTTTCTATGTGTTGTATCTATGTAACTTTACTTTTAAAACGTCTGTCCTCTATTAAAACGTTGTTGTACATGTATTAGACATGTACATGTAGTTTCTTTCTAATCGAATCTTATCCACAAAACATGAGTATGGTTTAATTCCCCATCATTTCAAAGACCGAATTGAACCTAGTGTTGTCCCGATGATGGATAATAATCAATCGGTTATGCTCTAAATTTTGATAATCGATTACAAAAATATCTAACTGATTAATTGGTTGCCTGGGGTGTTTTCAAATAACCTATGAAATTTATATTCAAATGGATTTTTTTTAGAGAACTAGACTCTCATAAAAGCTCATTTTTACTCATGTAAAATTGTTATGAATACAAATTCTCCCATTTGAAAAACTCTCAATTTTCAATTTGTATGAGACAACAACAAAATTTTGGTAAGTTGTTGTTTCTATTATTACCGTATGTCGTTACATTTTCGTGTGGGCGTTTTTCCACACTTTTGGTGTAAAACAATGCTGTGAAATACTCTCTGTGTTTATACAATGTAGTTCCTGATTTTACTGTCTTATATAATGCATTTGAATGAGCAGTGAAATTTACGCAGGGGATAAATTTCACATTTGGTTGTAAACCGCGAACATAGCGAAAAATAAACACTTGCAAAAATATCCAAATACACAGTATTTGATTCTTATATTGAAGACTGTATCCTAAGGTAGATTATGAAAATCCATCAGATTCCCATCACTAACTAACCAGTCAAATATATCTCATTTTTAGATAGTAGCTAGTCATTTATTTTTCCATCTCAAAAATGACACTCTTATTTTGACATGAGACAAACTTCGAATCACAAATTTCTATGAAAAAGAAAGGAAATGGGGTAAATGTCAAGGAGACAACATCCCATATCCAGGTTAAAACGACCCAAACCAAAGCATCTAGGGGTCACCATACGGTCTTCAACCAGTGGGGAACCTCACACCATATAGTCTGTAGTCTTTGGAATCATGTATACTAAATAAATAAACACATCCAACATTCTCTATCATGAAAGACATGGTTTGATTGGTTAATGCCATAGTGTATTCATACTACCTGAAGTGAAGTGAAGTTTTGCATTGGTTTTAAATTCTATTTTTTAAAAATACATTTTGGTATACATGCATGTGTATGTGTTTGTTACAAATGTATTTGATGTCTTCTGAAATCATGTATAAAACTGTGTCCGACACAACTTCCTGTTTTTGTGAAAAATTTTGTGAGTTAATTTGACAGAATATTCATACTTTATATACAAAAATATATAGCTGAGACCAGACATTTAATCATTTAATTTGTGGACAAAATTTTGATGCCTTTCATTTATATTTTTCTAACAATCTTTTCGCATATCCAGTAAATAAAAATGTATATCTAGTATCCTCAATAAACATACTGTTTTCTTTCATTTACATATATCTATTTCTAGAATTTCTATTGGTGTATATTGGTATACTATTTATTTAAGGATGACAACTCCTTAAGTTTATAATATCAAGGATTTAAAATTAATTTCTTTATTTATTCGAATATCAATCATACATTATTTTAAGCAAAAAATATTGATAGGTCAGTGTGGTAGTTTTTGAGATTTAAACACCTAAAAATTTGGCGGGAAACCAAACTTCTCTAGACTTTTCATTCACTTTGCATTCAGGCTTTTGAAATGCAATGAAGGAATATCAATAATTTCATCAAATTTTGTCAGAAGTCTACTGCAGATATATACAATTATATTTTAAAAAGGAAAGTGGGGGGTCAGTGTGCAAAAATTTCTACTGCACCATGATGGATAAAATAAGAGAATTCCGAAAGTCAGAGACAGTTTCAAAAACCTGAGGAGTGACTATCCTTAAGGGATTTTGAGGTATATCTGCTGAAGATTTTTTAAATATTTTTTCAATTATTATTTGTTTCTATGTTTTTTTCTGTAATATTTTTTTTTCCTAAGTGTCAGGTCTATTTTTCCTTTTCAATCATCACTAATCTTATTGCCATTTTGTTGTGTATTAGTTGATTTTCATTTATCACTCAACATTCTAATTATTTGTTTACTCATAGTTTGTGTAATACCATTGACTATTTACAGCTTTTGTAAAGCTTTTTTATAACATGTAAGTCACCATCCAACTGCGATCTCCATCTCCAATTAAAATTACCTGCATCTTACATGGACAGCAGACTGTCATGAAAGGTATGTTGGATTGGACCCCAAGGTTGTATCCACACAAAATCCAAATGATTTGACCCATACATTCTTCAATAGGATGTAATAGCATTTTTTCTGTAACCCTCTCATTTTATTCTATGTTAAAAACTTTACTTGATTATAGCTGCTTATTTTCAACAGGGGAGGAAACTCGAAAAATCTGAACAGTGGCACCACCAGTGTTTATTGTGGATGCTAAAATATTCATGACATCACAGTACTGGATTGACCCATCAGATCAGGGAATTTCAATCTTACATCTTAACAAGAGGCTCTCAAGAGCCTGTATTGCTCACCTGGACCATGGCTGACATAGATAAAAGCCATTTTTCCAATAGGAAAAACAAAACATAAAATTTAGCAGAATACTTTTTTTTCTAAAATTACAGTATTCTTGTTTGGTTTCCATGGAAACTGAAAGATCCACCATCCATTACAACCCATAACAGAACAACATTCAAAAAAAATTTGGGCAGGGGTTCCCCTTATAATCAAGGTAATACATAATGCTGAAATTGAAACATTCAGACCACAATTCAAATAAAAATTCAAAAATTTGGGCAGAGGTTCCCCTTAAAATCAAAAGGGCCAATGTAAAAGCTATGTTCCAGATGGTGGCCATCTTGGATGAGGTATGGACCTGCCAGATACATTTTTTTGGATGGGACCTCCTAACCTTGGACCATTGTGGCCTAGTTTGGTTCTAATTGGACCAGTAGTTTCTGAGAAGAGGATCTTTGAATGTATATTATAGGGTCCAATGTTAAAACTATGTTCCCGCTGGCGGCCATCTTGGATGAGGTACAGACCATCTAAGGGCCATTGTGACTAAGTTTGGTCATAATTGGACTTGTAGTCTCTGAGAAGAAGAATTCTTTGAACATCTTTTCCATATGGTAAATTGTTAAAACTTTGTTCCTGCTAGCGGCCATCTTGGATGAGGTACGGACCTTCTGGATACCTTTTTTGGGAAGGACCATCTAAGGACCATTGTGACTAAGTTTGCTTATAATTGGACTGGTAGTTTCTGAGAAGAAGCCCTTTGAATGTCTTTCCCATAGGGTCCAATGTTAAAACTATGTTCCCTGCTGGTGGCCATCTTGGATTAGGTACGGATTTGCCGGATACCTTTTTTGGAAGGGACCATCTAAGGACCATTGTGACTAAGTTTGGTTATTATTGGACTGGTAGTTTCTGAGAAGGAAATCTTTGAATGCTGTTACATAGGGTCCAATGTTAAAACTATGTTCCATGCTGGCGGCCATCTTGGATTAGGTACGGACCTGTCGGATACCTTTTTAGAGGAGACCATCTAAGGACCATTGTGTCTAAGTTTGGTTATAACTGGACTGGTAGTTTCAGAGAAGAAGATCTTTGAATGTCTTTCCCATAGGGTCCAATGTTAAAACTATGTTCCCCGCTGGCGGCCATCTTGGATTAGGTAGGGACTTGCCAGATATCTTTTTGGGAAGGGATCATCTAAGGACCATTGTGACTAAGTTTGGTTACAATTGGACTAGTAGTTTCTGAGAAGAAGATCTTTAAATGTAATTCCCATAGGGTCCAATTGTTAACTTAAAACTACCGTATGTTGCCCGCTGGCGGCCATCTTGGATTAGGTACAGACATGCCGGATACCTTTTTGGAAGGGACCATCTAAGGACCATTGTGACTAAGTTTGGTTATAATTGGACTGGTAGTTTCTGAGAAGAAGATCTTTGAATGTCTTTTCCATAGGGTCCAATGTTAAATTTATGTTCCCCGCTGGCGGCCATCTTGGATTATGTACGGACCTGTCGGATACCTTTTTTCGAAAGAGACCATCTAAGGACCATTGTGTCTAAGTTTGGTTATAATTGGATTGGTAGTTTCTGAGAAGAAGATCTTTGAATGTCTTTCCCATAGGGTCCAACTATGTTCCCCACTGGCGGCCATCTTGGATAAGTTACGGACTTGCCGGATACCTGTTTTAGAAGGGACCATCTAAAGACCATTGTGACTAAGTTTGGTTATAATTGGACTGGTAGTTTCTGAGAAGAAGATCTTTGAATGTAATTTCCATAGGGTCCAATGTTAAAACTTTGTTCCCTGCTGGCGGCCATCTTGGATTAGGTACAGACCTGTCGGATACCTTTTTTGAAAGGGACCATCTAAGGACCATTGTGTCTAAGTTTGGTTATAATTGGACTGGAAATTTCTGAGAAGAAGATCTTTGAATGTCTTGTCCATAGGGTCCAATGTTATAACTATGTTCCCCGCTGGCGGCCATCTTGGATTAGGTACGGACTTGCCTGATACAATTTTCAAAGGGGACCACCCAAGGACTATTGTGACCAAGTTTGGTCCCAATTGGCCCAAAGGTTTCAGAGGAGATCTTTGAATGAAAAGTTTACGACAGACGGACAGACGGACGCCAAGTGATGGCAAAAGCTCACCCTGGCATAGCCAGGTGAGCTAATAAGGCAATATGAAGCTATGGAAGTTTACCCATATAATGTATGTGAAAATTGGAATTTTAAATTGTAATATCATCTGTATTACATTAACTATGAACTTGAAATTCTGATATGATATTAATATAGGTATTCCAAATGTATGTTTGGAGTTTTGCTTATATATCTTGAAAAATGAATAAATAAATGAAGGTTGAAGTTAAATAGACATGATAGATACATAGTCAAATATTGAATGTTTCCCCACCTAATAAGGTAAAATGTCAGGATCAGACCTGTGGTAATTGAAAATGTAATTGTAATTGACTGTAATTAATTACATTTTCTTATTTAATTGAATGTAATGTGTCATTGAGAAAAAATTCAATTACATGTAATTGTAATTTAATTAATTACAGGGCTGAAAAACCATGTAACTACAATTACTTTTCAATTACTTGTGAACAAGTTTGATTTAAATTTTTGTATTTTGAGGTTTATTTGTATAAATGCAAAGACTTCTACTTTGAATAACATCTTTAGGCAAAAGATAGAAAAATGTTTTGATTTTTTCCCAATATTTTCCACTAACATTAACACTTATTTTAAAATAGTGGTAATACATGTATATGTATTTACAAAAGACAGCAATAATTTACTAAATTTAACGACTATCCTATATTTGGATGTATGGTCATGAATTAAAATTTAAAATATGTGCTGCCTATGGATCTGAACTGGGATTAGTTTTGTGTGTCAAACATTACCTTTTAGATGTTTGATTGGATTTGGTAGTCATGTTTTTTCAAGAATATATTTTCAACTTGAATTCAACAAAATCAAGATAGGAATTTTAGGGCAAAATGCATACATTACCCAACAATTATATAAATGACATCATATGAGGGTTAATATGCATGTATAGTTAGAAACTCTTAAAGACAAGTCAAAACAAATATTTTGAATGGTTAGATTTCAAAATTTTTATTCAAATATTGGTATATTTTCTGAAACTCTCAAAGGTAAGTTGTTTCTTGGAATTCTATTTAGCAA
The DNA here is from genome assembly GCA_002080025.1 of Modiolus philippinarum. Lineage (NCBI taxonomy): Eukaryota > Metazoa > Mollusca > Bivalvia > Mytilida > Modiolidae > Modiolus > Modiolus philippinarum. Next base: position 46,808 of record MJUU01030231.1, read on the forward strand.
CACTATCTTGATATAGACCAAATAATAATGACAGTGCGAGACACCAGGTTCTGCAGAACCTTTATGAATTATTTGTCTTATACCCATGTGACTATTTTGATTAAACCAAATATACCGGTATTTGTTCTTTTTTGTACAAAACAGCATGTTGAAGCATATTCATGCCAGGTTCATATCTCCTAAACCATGTAAACATCAAACTTTTTTTTTCAAATTATATTTTACAATTCTACCTATACAAGGTCAATACACATGAGTTGTTGAAATGGGTATCATAAGTTAATTAAGGTGGATCGGTGGTATTCCGCCATTTTCTTTTCATATTTCATGTTTTGATGGGTAATTTTTATTAAAGAAATATACAAACATTTTAAAATTTGGTCAAATCTGTACAATAATCGGCTAAAAACACAAACAATGGGTCTATTTCTCTTAGTTTACCATTCATTTTTGAAGAAAAATTCAGAATAGTATTTTTACTGTAAAATTCTTTGAAATGAAAATTTAAACAAGGGAGGTAATTTCAAAAAATATTTTACAAAGAAATCACTACGAAAATTTTGACTTTGTGAAACAATTTCGTAATAAGGTCCGTGACCCTCATTTTTCCTTTTGTTTTTAGAAAGATCAATACAAGGGCTAGCAATATACAAAATTAATCAAAATTCTCATGGAATTAACTTAAATAATTTTTAAAAAAATGGCAATTTTCCTTAACATTTCAACTAAAAAATCCATATTTTCGGTGAAAGATTGTAAGCTTATATGGTCCGTGACCCCCAATTTTTATTTTATTTTTTGGAAGTACAATTTTTGAAGTTTAATTCTGCAAATTATTGAAAAATTCTGATGGATTTTGCTTAGTCCCCCGAACCACCTTAAGAGAAAAATAATTTTATTTATTAATTAACATTTCCTGTCCTCAAAGGTAAAGGCTCTATAAACAAACTTAATTTACAACAATTAAATTTTACCTATGAAAAAAAAATGTCACAAATTAAAGGTTTAAGTTGATCTAAAGTTCAAATGACTAAGATAAAACAACAGGCCAAATTATATTAATTTTTCATTTCTTTTTTAAATAGTATTAAAATGAACAAATATGTGAAATGGTTTAGTGTTTGAAAAATATCTGCAAATTGAATTTTTATTAAAATTGAACATTACCTGAAATTAGATATTTATACTATAACTAATCCAAGATTCTGATTATCGCAAAATATTCAACGAATGATCGAATAGCGCAGTAATTCACGAATGCGCGGAGCACATGAGTGAATTACAGTGTTTTTTCGATCATGAGTTGAATATTTTCGATAATCAGAATCAAGGATTAGTTATAGTTTTAATTTTATAGATCTTCATGCATATTTGATGGTTCCATAGATGATTCATTTCATGAACTACGTTTTCAAAATTAATCCACTCTGACGTTTACTTAACAACAACGTTGACAACATCTATTGTGACGTCACTTCCAAGAGTGAAATTATGGAAAATAATTTCACAGTTAATTATCACTTTTCTTTCACTGGGAAATCTCAGTCTTTCACCGCTATCTATATAATAACTTAGATTTAGAAAAAAAAATTATACCTGCTCAAAACCATAGAAATCACATAAATGTTAGAAGGTTACATTTTTTTCCTTTACCAAACGAAGAATACATAAAAACTGTTAATATTTTGTAGCTGAAATTTCAAGAAATACATACCTACTTGATGAAAACCAACATAAAGTAACATCAATGTTTTTTTAATGAACATTAACTTAAGGATGTTTGCTGGTCATGTTTTTGTATTTCTGTCAGATTTTCTGAATTCTCCGGTTTTATCCATTTATAAGCTCAATAATGTTTTGCCTGGTGACCCTTAATTTCATTTTATATGTCTTTGGGAGCATTCTGACAAAATTTTATTCAATTGGTGTTATTTTGTCACATTTAATATTGGATAAACATTGGTCATGTTAAACCTATGAAAAATACAGAGGAGTTCAGTTTCCCGCCATTTTTTGAAACCCTTAAATCTCAAAATTTACATCAATTTCTTTGGCTTAATTTACTTCTTTTTCAATTTTTAAACAAAAAATCACACTCAATTGAAAGTCTTGTTATTTTAAAATTGACCAGCAAACATCCTTAACAGTTTTCCTGATTGTACCCTAGAAAAGGGCAGCTGACAGTTGCAGTCATTTGGTTATTGATGTAGACTTTTTACCATAGTCTATAGTTGAGACCCAAAATTTTAAAATGTTGATTGAAATATACATGTACTTCACTAATATATAAGAAGACCCAAATATCAATTACCCCAAGATTTTACATTTCATCAAAAGATG
>MJUU01030232.1:9182-29082 GCA_002080025.1 Modiolus philippinarum
GGGGTGGCCATTGAATTTCTCTTGTCATGCCCATTAAGAATATATATGGTTTAGGGGTGGGGATCTCAACTGTTTTTGAGATAACTTGTAATTTTCTAAATGAGGGGGTCGTCTTTAAATGTGGAATATAAATATATATGGTTAATGGGTGGGGATATGAACTGATCTTACCATATTTTGAGATTTTACATATTAGGGTGTAGCCCCACCCCCGGGCCAAAATCAAAATTCCGAAACCTTTGGCACAGACAACTCCCCAAGTGTTACTAGTGTACCTAATTTCATGTTTCTATCTTCTATGGTGTAGGAGGAGTTCTTGGACAATCGTTTTTAGACATGTTTTAACCCCTTAGGGCATTGCCCCTAAGGGCGGGATCAAAATTTTGATACCCTCTTTCAACTTGGGAAAGGCAATATAAGTAGTGACATAAGTTCCAATATCCTAGCTTTAACACTTTTGGAGATATCTCCATTTATTGGATATCGCGAAATTTGTTTTTCGCTCATAATTTGGCCCCAAGGGGTCGAATTCCAATTTTTAGGGGTCTATTCCCTAGTGGGTCATATACTCTTCCATGATGCCAAATTTTAAGTTTCTATCTGTTGCGGTTTCAGAGATATGCCTTGCCACTACAGACGTACGTACGTACGTACGTACGGACGGACTGCATTACATGATCCCCCCGCTTTCGCTAAGCGGGGGGATAATGACAATTGTACGTGTTTAATTATATTAATGTCAATAAAGTTTTGATTGATCCGGGATTTCCCTGTACATATATGTCTGATGTTTACATGTGTATATGAAATGTACAGGTACGTATATTAAACTTTATCTGTTCATATATAGCGTGAATATAAAATTCAATATTGTGCTACATAATTTACACTAAATACGTGTAGTGTTTTCAAATATGATTGGTAACAGGGACCATATTCGAGCTTCAGAGAGCATTGCCGCCTGTTTCCTGTTTCAGGCTGAATACAAATAAATCTCATATTTGAAGAAACTAGGTGCAGGCCAGTGTAATATGAGGTGTGTGTGGGGGAGAAGAGGGTTATTTATTGTGTTATTGGGTAAAATTGATTCTCTGCTATCTGTAATTGCAATGTCCTATTATTTAAAGAAGCTGTTTGCTGTTATCAAGACAATTCCAATTCCCTGGTATTTGAAAGTACAGTTCGCTGTTATGCTCTTGTTGGAACCCCTTCCTCTAATATGTGTATACTTGTTTTGTATAGGTTAAACATTATGTTTAATATAGGGTGAGATAAATCGAACTTCGAAACATCTGTCAATAGGATATTGAACACCTATAACACTCTTGAAAGCAAAACCGACATAAAAAATAGAGCACAATAAAAGTGCAATATGCAACATTTATGTACATGTACAAACTACAATTTGCATAAAATTAGCTTATACAAGTTATAATTTGTACAAAGTCTTAAAGCATTTACCTTAACTTTATCTTAAATGATGAAATTTCCGGGTGAAAATATTATTGATTTTAATATAAATGTCACTAAATTTAATTTTGTACAATTAATTAATAGCCATAAAAATTATAATCAGAGCAAGTCATGAACTATGACAATAAAAAATACACACATGAACATAATGTCATTTGCACAGTCGAACTTCCAGAGCGCCAAAATCGTTCGAAGGAATTGATGAAAACAGTTCGAATTAAGCAATAGCAGTACAATATTTGAATACCCGAGGGCGTCAATCGTAGATTTGACGGTCAAAATGCAGTTTGCAGGCGACGCGCAAACTAAGTTTGAGTACTAGTAACTCGAATAATTCAAGTCCTCTCCGTATCCGATTCTCTCCTTCTTCCTTAATGTAGCGATCGAAGTGAGTGGAATATAACGACTGGATTATTCGGGTTAGAGTACTAGATGCAATTTACACTATATCGCATGCTATCGATTTCCTTATTGTTGCATATTGTCAGTAAATTTGTACTAAATTTGAGTACTAGATGGCATTTACACTATAGCGCCCTATTGTTGAATATTTTCAGTAAATTTGTACCAAATTTGAGTAACCCCTGAAAATTACAATGCCCATGGAATAACCCTATTATTCACAAGTGAATAACCCCTGAAAATTACAACGCCATCTAGATTGCATTTACACTATATTATACAGTTATGGTCCTCGAAAGAGGTGAATATCCCAAATTGTCAACTGCACTTTGGTTATTTCCCGAGTGCTTTAGCCCGAGGGAAATAACCTCAGTGCAGTTGACAATTTTGGATATTCACCGATTTTTTGGACCGTAACTCTTTTATTATACCGAACAAACATTAGAAATATTATTCCACAGACGTTGCAACTTTTCGGGGATATTCACCGGTGAATAATACCGGTAAATAATACCGGTGAATAATAGGGATATTCCATGGACATTGTAATTTTCAGGGTTATTCACCGGTGAATAATAGGGTTATTCCATTGGCACTGTAATTTTCAGGGGTTATTTACTGGTGAATAATTGGGTTATTCCATGGGTATTGTAATTTTCAGGGGTTATTCTCCGGTGAATAATGGGTTATTCACTGCTAGCAACAATTTTGTATCAAAATATCCAAATTATTTCGTATGTGACTATGTCTCAAACAATAGAATTGATTCTTTCTTGTGTAAGGTATAATAATGCATATATTATTGATATCCCTATTGATTTATTTTCAGATAAAGAGATGGGGGAGAACAGATATCCACAAGGTATATTGTGTTATAAGTGCAATACAACAATCTTAAGGTTTACCGCAGTTTTACAAAGCTGCAATATATTTTTTTTATTGCAGTGTGGAGTTGGTAAAACAATTCCCCGTGGTAGAGATGTATGCTCTTTATTTTTCTTAGATATGGTGTACTTGTACATGAGATAATATCTCATGTGTACACTTTGTTCATTTACTATTATCTAAATTTATGTAAATTCTAAAACCTTAGGATGAACTCCCTCCATCGTAGTTTTGTCCTTAGATATATTTGATATTACTTATTATTCGGATTTCATTTGGTTTTATGCATTTGAAACATTTTTGGAATTATGGATTTCCTTTGTTTGGGTTCTAGTGCTGCTGATGAGGAATTAATTTCCGAAATGGCCATACAGCTCATTAAAATTATTGCATTCGGAGTTAACATATGTGTTATGGTCTCATGTTCATTTACTCCATATCCTTTCGTAAAATAATATGTAATATTCAACTATAGTAAAATATAAAACTAGAAATATTTCACCCTGTAATTGTTAAACCTACGGTGGTACATTTAGAACACACAAAATTTTATTTTTTCTATAACATTATGTCGAGCGCTCGACTTATTATCTCGAACGCTCGACTTAATATGTCGAACGCTCGATTTATAATAATAATTCTAATGTAGTTTGTTATTAATCCTGTTATCTGATTGTTTAATACTAGAATTTTCAAGGTATAGATTTCATGGTTGACATTCCTGAACTTGACACGATTCTTACGCGTTTGTTTATGAAATAAAATGGAGGCAATACACATCGCTTCAAATTCTGTGTTTGATTGTAAGCGTTCGGCCCGTGGTGACACACGTGGAAAGAGAGCAACTAGACGAGAAAAATAACAAGTGTCTTATTACATAAATCAGATAGATATATTTAAGAAACAGATTTCGATGAGCATCGTGCAGACGACAGCACACATATTTAAATGTTATCTCTAATACAAAATATATTGCCATCAAAAAAGCTTACCAGAAAGTTTCGCTAGTTCCTCAATCGTTTCCAAGATGCCAATCGGCTCTGTGGCATCAAAAAAATGCCCAGAGTTATCCATATTAAATTATAAATTAACCCACGAACATTTCCCAGACGTTTAGCCTTGAAACTCTAGAATACGTTGTTCAAATAAAATGACAGTAATATGAAAAAAATCCGTACAATGATCCGATTGATTTGGCGGTGCCTTTGAATGTCCAACAGAATAGAGAAAATTCCATTTCACACGAATCGTGAATCGTGTTCACATCTCCGAGACCGAATGCACAAGTTATGGATTATCACATTTTTGACAAGTAACCCATCGTCTGTTTAGCTGTTCCTAAATACAGTCAACAGAAAATAACTCGCATGTCAAAGTTATACTGTCATATTTCCAAATCAGGTAATCCTCAATAAATTACAAATATCCTTTCCTCGTTTGTCGACGCCATATTGTCCTAGTAAAATGACTTGAACTCAGTTTGGTTTTGAAAAAAAATGTTTATGCCAAATTTTATTTATTTGATTAAAATGAATTATTTTATATGAATTAATAAAATCTCTGGTTTTATTTAAAATCAAGAATAAAATAAGTGACTTATTGCTTATCATATAATGGTACTATATTCCAGGTGGAGTAATATTGTATTTCGTCCTTCTGATGTTGATTTCAACATTAATAAGTGTAATAAACATTGTTAATACACGCAACTACATTAGAATGGAGATAACTGTATTGTATTTGAAGATTTGGAATCATCAATTGGGGATTTGATGGTCGCAAATATCCGTTTACTGGCTCCGCTAACGCGTCGCCAGTAAACTCATCGAATCTCCAATTGATGTCTCCAAATCTTCAAATACAATACAGTTATCTCCTAAGTCGACAGCTCGAGATACTAAGTCCAGAGCTCGAGATAATAAGTCGAACGTTCGACATAATATTATAAAAAATATAATAATAATAATAAAAATATAATAATAATTTGTGTGTCCAAAATGTACCACGTATAAACCTGTGTAATTGGGTATGAGGTATTTTCCGATTTTTTCTTTTTTTTTTTTTCCTTCAACATACCAATTTTGCGAATGCATCAAATCTTCTCCAACACCCGATTTACCACAACATTTGTTATTATAAACGCTTTCACAACAAATAATTAGAAATGCCTTTTCGTATTTTTTGTATAAAAGATTTTGTCACTGAAGATGCAACTTGAATACAATTTGGAAAAGACTTTGACAATGTTTTTTCGTTGTTGTTAAAATTTGTTGTATAGTACCATCACGAAACAGCTAAACTAACTGCCATTTGGAAGGGCAAATATTATATACAAAATAAAAAAAATGGTTTTGGTTCTCGGTATCCTTCGATTATATCCTCCTAAAAAACCGGCTTATTTGTCAGTAAACATACATGTTTGGCATACATAATTACTGTTCCAAGGAAGTACTCTCATCAGAGACCGCCTTACTCAATATTTGTCAAAATTTGAGCATATTTTGTAAATTGCCCAATACAGGATCTGATGAACTTCACTATGTATAGAATAGATCGTGTTTATATAGGTCGAAAGATTAATTGATGGACATGAAAATATGTAAACATGTCTCCAGTTCAATAGTCACATATATTGTAAAACGTAGATTAGCTATATACCCGAGAAGTGTGAGGTATATTATTTTTCTTTAATTTAAAACCTTTACGTTGCTTTTCTTAAACATCCTCGCAATTCGACTACTTTTTCACTTTCTCTTCCATCTGATTTTGTCATTAAATTTTTACTATCATATGTTTTAGATGTATCCACATTTTATCTTGTAAACATGAGGCTGTACCATCTGCTAGATTAGTGGTATATCCACCTTTCAGCTTGACAAACCGTCATCCTGCAAACCGACAATCTGTTTTTCTGTCGAACTAACTATCATGTCCCCTGTTGATCTGTTCTTTTTGTATGTTTTTTTTATTTTGTGTTAGTACATTCATGGTGGGTTAAAAGTTTGCAACTTTGATGTCTATCGGAATTTACAGACGGCAAGTCGGCAACCATCGAATATCTTAGTGTTTTTATTGATTCCTATTCCTAAAATTAGATTATAGTTTCAAAGTGCCGTAATGATCCCCCTTAATTTACATATAACATTGGACAAGATATGAAAAAAAGAACATGAATATCAATAAATAGATGAAGTTTTTCTTGCATTGCTGAGTCCGTAAAAGATTAACCGTGCAAAAAATATACTATTTTGATACATTTCAGTTTTGGCACACTTGTTCGTGAGAGAATTTCGAATATGATCGATACACTATCATACTTTCAAATTTTGGCATTTCTTAATTATATTTTGACCACATGTTTACAGTGCCTACATCGAATTACTTTATCTTGCCAAGTTTATTGCAATTGATGCGATTGATTGGTCTTCTAAAGGTCATTTATGTTTTGAAAGCCTTCTATAAGTCTGTAATCGGGCATTACCGATTATATTTAAAGGCGGCTGCTGCCACAGAGCTTTGTTAAGGTAGTAGACCTAGGTTAAGGGACATAACTCTTAAAAATCACAGGTGAGTTTGTTGAAATCATTTTCATAAACAGATTCTAAGCCTCTGAGTAACATAGATGATTTTTTATTCTTTTTCACGTCAATGCTTAAAAAGCATTGATGAAACTAACTATTTCAAACGTCTTACTGATTTAAAGAGTTATCTCCCTTAACCTAGGTCTACTACCTTAAACATGCTGTTATTTGAGAATACCTTTAGAAATGTTCAACATTTCAATTTATGGGAAAACTTATTCAAAGATCTTCTACCATTAAACGACTTGACCAATTTTAACCACAATTGGTCACAATGTCAATAGATAGTCACTAAGCATTAATGTAGTATTTGGAGTCGACTTTGTTTTTGTTTTTTGTTTCTGTTGTTGATGTATCCATGTTAATTTTGTTTGAAAAAGTATAAGATTATTTCTAGATCGTCTGACATTTTGTTTTTGATTCAGAATTATCTCAGCCAGTTTCAAGGGACACTGGCAGTACGCCATTGTTACATGTAAGTCCGAATCAAAAACAAAACGTCCTATATTTCTTTTATCAGTATAAGCGAAAAGATGTGAAACTAACTGAAAAGATCTATAAAATACAGTTTATTGGCATAAATATGGAAAAGAAAGGAAATGGGGGTAAATGTCAAGAAGACAACATCCCATCTCCAGGTTAAAACGACCCCAAAACAAAGCAACAAGGGGTCACCGTACGGTCTACAACACAGTGAGGAACCTCTCAGCATATAGCAAACCTAAATGGCCCCAAAAAAAGTAAAAAAAAGTGAATAAATCAATGGAAATAAACCACATCCAATAACCCGAATATTAAGAAACTAAAATTTTATAAGAGGACAACCCAATGATTAACATATTCCTGACTTGCGACATGCGCAAATTAATACTTTTTAATATTATAAATTCTGCATTCATCACGTATCAACGCATATGAACGCAAATGATTATAACTAAAGCAGAGAAACCTGTATATGACGTATTGAAATAAACACAACGTTTTCAATTTTTTAGTTGAGATTGACGATAAAGATGTATTGTTTGTTACGGATTCAAGTGGTAACACTGTTGAATTGGTTGATTATGACGGCTATTTTTTGAATCGTAAGCGCATCGAACAAGGACAATACCCCGACCATAGAACCAATATACCAATGATTGTCAATATGAAACTCAGACCAGACGATGTATTTTTACTGGCATATCCAAAAGCAGGTAAATTATTTTCATAATGAGTAAGCCTTCTTTTCAATATCCTTTTTTGTCAATATCTGTGTGGAGGAACTAGAATTAGAGATGTTTTGTGAATCGCTTTGTATTGAAAAGCACCGGGGCCTCCGGTGGGCCTGCAGGACCTAATTTCAGCTAATCTTGATTGTAACACAACAGGATATCAACTTTACAAGGTAATTATATGATAATAATTTAACTGCTGATCATATACTGTGAATGGGTGTCAGTTTTCGTAGTTTTCATATGTATCTCTGTTTCGTGGTTGCTTTAATTCGTAGTTTCGAATTCTTTCTATTAAAACTCTTTGGCAAATCGTTTCGTTCGGGTTAAACCGATCCACGAAAATTTGAAACCAACAAACAAAAGTGCTTTCACAGTAACACAATGATAGACTTACAGTGAAGCAATAGACGCTATTTGTGCAACGTTTTGTTACTTTAAGCTTACTTTCTTCACAATATTTAGACTTTTCTAGAAAGAGGATTACTCCAACCTAGGGATCCCCTCTTTGGATACGCTTATGCCGTAAAGGATGAAAAGCTTTATGATATAATTAAATTAATATTATTTACAGGAACTCATTGGACAAGTGAAATAATACATATGCTATTGAAAGGTAAAGCTGACTACCACAGTGACCCAAAAGAAGAACACATGCTGCCGTTCCAGACACCAGAAGTAATTGATGAAATTCCATCACCACGTGTTATTAACAGTCATATGCTGTTCCAACATTTACCAAAGGATATCCTGAACAAGAAAAATAAAGTAGTATTTGTGACCCGAAACCCAAAGGACATTGCTGTATCATATTTCCACCATTGTAAGCACGCCTTACAATACAAAGGCACATGGAATGATTTTTTACAGTTTTTCATGTCAGACAGAGGTAATATATCAAAATAAGTAAATTCAACTTTTTGTTGTTATCGTTATTTAGCAGATGATAAAAACTGATATTATCTTGCATGAAATGACGTAAACGAAAGTGATTTCTCGCATGATTGTAAGAAAATAAGTTTTTTCTCGAGTTGATTTTTAGCAAAAGAATAAAAAACAAAAAAAAAAACAAACAAACAAACAAACAAAAAAAAAAAAACAGTAATTTCTTTAAGCTGTATTAATCTATTTAATTGACCTGACTTTTATACCGGTATAAACGGCTTTACATTTGACGTCTTGTTGTACTCCTTCACTCAAAAGTCCCACATGACCTTTACAACTAAAGTTTCTTTTTGCTCTACTGGATTTGACTTTACTTTACTACCGAAGTTGACATGTTCAACACGGCGGTTGTCTTATAAGAAGCAGGAAAAAGCAGCTTACTCCGTGTTGTTCATCTGTATATGTGTGTTCATTTTTGCTGTTGCTATTGCTGTTGTCCCTGGATGGTTCGTCTTTGACTAAAAGTTCTGTTCTCATTTTTTCTAAATTAAATTTGTTTTATTATTTCGATTTCAAGATAATGGTTTGGGGTTAGAAGTCTACCTGTATTTGTATTTATTAGCTCACCTGGCCTAAAAGGCCATGTGAACTTTTGCCATCACTTTGCGTCCGTCGTCCGTCAACAATTTCAAAAATCTTCTCCTCTGAAACTGCTGAGCCAATTGTAACCAAACTTGGCCTGAAGCATCACCAGGGTATGCAGTTAAAAATTGTGTTCGATTTTGTCCGAAGAACAAACAACATGACTGCTGTTACTAAAAAATAGAACATAGGGGGTAAATTGCTGTTTTTTGCAAATAACTCAAAAACCGTTACAGATATCAAAAATCTGACTTGGAGTAAAAAGTGATCAGCATAGCAAGACCTACCTGCCCTGCAATTTCGAAGAAAATCTGAAAACCCGTCTTGGAGTTATTGCACTTTTTCTGTAAAATTTGCAAAATTTAAACTTTATTAATTTTTTACAAGAAAAACTATAAGAGAGAAAAGTCAACTTTAGTTGCAGAAATGTTCAGCATGTCAAGATCTACCCACCCTGAAATTTTGAAGATAATCCAAAACCGTTGTAGGAGTTATTGCCCTTTTTTCACGGAATTTTCAAAATTTTCACATTTTTCATCTTTTATTTCCAAAACTATAGAAGATGAAGGTTAAGTGTAAATTGAAAAAATGTTTGCAATGCTGTGGCACCTTCAAAACTGATGTTAAAAATAATTGGTTGTCGGCCATTTTCAAAATGGCCACCAAAAAAGGCGGGAAAATTCAACATTGTCTGATTTCAATGAAATTTAATTTCCAAATAGATATTGATGTTGCGACTTCAAAACCAGTATTGAAAATTGTTCGTTGACCACAATTTTCAAAATGGCCGCCAAAAAGGCGGGAAAATTCAACATTGTCCGATTTCAATGAAATTTGGTTTCCAAATAGATATTGATGTAGCAACTTCATAACTGATGTTAAAAATTGTTGGTTGACCGCTATTTTAAAAATGGCTGCCATAAAAGGCGGGAAAATTCAACATTGTCCAATTTCAATGACATTTGGTTTCCAAATTGGTCTTGATGGCGCAACTTCAAAACTAATGTTAAAAATTGTTCGTTGACCGCCATTTTTATGAGGTTTTCCGTCAGGAAAACTTCATTTAGCTGTCGAAATTGAAATTATCCCGGGTACGAATATGCCTTCACTCGATTTTTTTGCGTCAAAGGTGATCATTTACTTGACGATATCTGTCCTAATGTGACATTGTACGTGCATTTATGAGGACAATGTATTTATATGAGCATCCTGCAAAACGGGAATGAAAAAAACACAGGAATATATTTCTGCGGAAGGATCAATGATGTAAACAGGACGGACGCAACTATATAACACAAAACTTGGTTATGTAACATATCACGACAACATCACTTGTACAACGATCGTGTCATTAATCGAAATACACAACTTATGTTATCCCGATAATGTGTCCTGTGAAACAGTGTTTATGTGTTTTCGGGAACGGCCATTTGATTTTCAGGGAGGGTTTGAGCGTTTTTGTTAATAAATAATTTAACTTAACTTAGTTTGGAAGAGTGGAAAGATTTTCACGACATAACAATTGTGTAGTTTCAAAATGCATGAAAATCGTATGACTACTGATGCTTATGCATATATGAAGGAGGTATTTGTTGATCTAATAAAAAAAGCCTGGCCTCGTTATCTGTGATACTTTCGATTAAACCAAAATGTATTGAAATTTGTGTTTCATGCGCATGAACTGACGTTGTTCGACCAGCATAGTCGACCAGGCGGTTATCACGAATGTCAATTGATAAAATTGTACGTATTTTGGTGGGAAATTTTACAGATTCCAAGACACAGGCACTTTGTTTCATAAAAAAATGCCAGTCCCTCCCTCTTTCCCATGGAAAAAGAGAGGGAGGGACTGAATTTTTTTTTATGAAACATGTGCCTGTGCTCCAAGGCGTGATGACAAATCAAAATAATTCAGTTCAAAACGTAATGTAAATGTACTGTTTGGCATCAAAATTATATCCATCTCTCTCTCTCTCTCTTTGTATTTTCTTAGAATATTTTGATTTTCTTTAAGATACCTTTAATTTAGCTGACAAAAGAGTATAACATTTTTTTTTTCAAATAAAGAGGGAAAACCGAATAACAGTACTCTGTACTTTGATTAAAATGGCCGCCAAAAAGGCGGAATAATTCAATATTTTCTGATTTCAATGAAATTTGATTTCCAAGTAGATATTGATGTTGAGACTTCAAAACAGATGTTGAAAATTGTTTGTTGAATGTCATTTACAAAATTACATCTCGACTTCAAAACTGGTGTTGAAAGTGGTCCTTACCAAGAACATATTTTGTCAAAAAAGCCCAACAAAGAAATATAGTAAAATATGATCAGACTTTAAAACAGTTCAAGATATTGCAGGTGTTTGAGCTAGGAAAATTTGAGAAACTGAAGATCAACTGTATAACTTACAATGTTAGCTTGATTGTGGCAACTGAAAGCCAGGTGAGCGATACAGGCTCCTGGGAGCCTCTAGAAATAGAAGAAATTAGCCGACCGAATTGGTCATCTTTCTTCAAAATACAAGATGTATTGTAAGTATAAAATGTTTTTTTTATTCCTATATTTATTAAAAACATCCTTTAATGCAAACAAATGTGTAGTTTTAAGTGATAAATATGTACGGGTAGAAATATGTGGGGGGAGGGGGGAACAGATATTTCTAGGAAACTTAAGTCCATGGACAAACATTCATAAGAAAATGAATCCTGGAGGACATATATTTTTCTAGGAAAATATGCCCTCGGACAAATATTCCTAGTAAAATCAATGTCTGTACATATCTGCCTAGGAGATTTATTCCGTCTGGACAAATTTTCCTGACGGACATACTTTACTGTTCCATAGTAGCAGGTCATATAGTTACAATTTGGAGTGGGGTGGGGAGAATGATAACTTGAAATTTATGATAATACTTCCATTCATATTTCAAAGGATTCAATAACTGTTCACAAAAAAGGCTACCCATTAATTATTTAAACATCTGATATGTCTCGGGGTGTTTTTTATTTTAAAAGGGTGTTTTTTTATGATTCACATCGTGTAAGCTTTCCAAGTTAGTCGCAGATTTTAGTATAGCCCATAACATTTCACATTCAATAAGGTTGGTTTGGGGCGGGGGATATTGGCAATGTGACACTTCAATGTAATAAACACATTTTTTTTTATATCTGCCCTTGTCTAATGGTGCAGTTGTTCAAAGTGCTGCGTACTTCGCGTATCCTTTATAATGATAAAAATGCAATGTGTCAACTTATATTATTACATGTACCTTATGAAATTATTTTCTATTGTAAAGGAATTTTTTCCATTATAAAGGAAATGATTTTTGCGCGTTTTTTTAATGAATGTCCCGATTTCTTACTTGAGGATTGATTACTGTAAATGCCGGTCAGAAAGTTGGTGAATTATTGCCCGGGCAAAAATTTTACAAAATCTATTGCCCTCAATATTCAGCTGGAGAACAAGACTAGATTGTTTTTGACAATTAATGATCGTGTCAATCTTGATATATTTTGGACCAGTTTAAAATTTCATTTTTTGTCAATTAGACATCAAAGTTAGATTTCACCTGTTAAAAATTTATGTTTATAATTCATTAGGGACCGACCATTTAACCTAAAGGTATAAATTTCATGAAAATCCGTTAAAATTTGTAGGCATGAGAGCGCTTACAAGCAAGTGTGACGGACGGACGCACTGACACACGTACGCCCGGCATTTTTATGTCCCCGCTCTGCGTTGTGGCGGGGAACAAATACCTTTGTCTGTATTTCTCAAGCTGCAAGAAATGTAGTAAAATATTATTGCGGAATGCGCTCTTTTAAACATAATCTACACGCACACGTTTCAAAATCGGTGTGGACGTATACTATATTATCTAAGGAAATGCAAGCTATAATGCCGATTATTTGTGACTACTTTTCATTTTCAAGATTCAGTTTAATTTTGGTACATTTTGGGAAGTGATTCAGAAATTGCTAAATTTCTTCTTTAAAACATGCTACTAGGCAAACCAATGGTAGCTTGCCCTTTATTATACATCATAGTATTCGTTCAGAACAATTTCGAAAAGAATTCGACGTTTTCCTTACCGCCTTTGAGCGAGCACATGTAAATTATGTTTAAAAGAATGCATTTCCGCATGATTTATTACTATATTTCATTTAGCTTGAAAAAAAAAGTTCCAAGTATAAGGTTACTAAAGATAAAAAAATTAGGACACACAGTTTAATCTTTATTGTATGTCCTATTTTTTTTTACTTTAGTAACCTTATACTTGGAACTGTTTTTTTTTTCCACAAGCGATATTTCAGAATTGTGATTCATGGATATATAATAAGAAAAAAGTTCGATTTAATATTATTACCTTAAAATGAGGGGGTAGAGAGACTGGTAGAAAAGGGGTCATGGAAAGGAGACTGGGTGTGGGAGAAAGAAGAGAGGGGGCGGAGCAAGGAGAGAGGGGAAAGGAGAAAGTAGAGAGGGGCGGAACAAGGAGAGAGGGGACAGGAGAAAGGAGAAAAGGGGCGGGAGGAGGGAAAAATGCACTCACTGTCCGCCCCCTCTAGAATGTTGAATTAGTTCTTCTTGAGAATACACACAATCAATAGTTTTGTAAAAACATGGGTGATTGTGTGGTTTACATGATTAGGTCACCTAAGCTTGAAGACCTGTATTGGCCCCTATGTCCCCTCCCACTTTTATAATATTTAATGACAATTTTTTTTTGTGTCAACTAATCCACAGGTGCTTGAGGATAGGACCCTGTGTTGGGCCCAGTATGGCTCCCCCTTTTTAATAATATTTTCTCCATTTTTCAAAATTTGTCATTTATTTGTGCTATTTTGTACTTATATGGGGGCTCCTTATATAACATATCGAAAGGCACATTGCTGGTAAAATAGGAAATAGACGATAAATATATGTTATATTAAATAGTACAAAAAAGCATAAATAAATGACAAATATTGAAAAATTGAGAAAATATTATAAAAAAGGGGGACCCATAATGGGCCCAATATAGGGTCATGTCCTCAAAGCACTCTTGGATTAGTTAACACAAATAAATTTGTCATTTTTATTGCTTTAAGCAATACACCGAACTTTCCCGCCAAACGTTCTGTCAAACAATAGTCTGTGATCACAGGGTGTGACGGGGTATCTGACCGTCCCTGATAAGCCCCAGTGATCAG
Organism: Modiolus philippinarum; assembly: GCA_002080025.1. Taxonomy (NCBI): domain Eukaryota; kingdom Metazoa; phylum Mollusca; class Bivalvia; order Mytilida; family Modiolidae; genus Modiolus; species Modiolus philippinarum. The sequence continues at coordinate 23,458 of MJUU01030232.1, forward strand.
TCTATTGTTTGACAGGAAGTTTCCAAATAATATACACCCGAGTGAAACAAAGGACCTGGGGTGTAATTCCTAATATACATTAAATCATATTTTTGGTAAGCAATTGATATTTTCTTGTGATAGAAGAAGCACTCACATATCGTCTCTTCCCTAAATGACCATTTCTCCTTAAGCCATCACAGCTGGCAAGGCTGATTTGTTGACATTTTCTTATATCAGACACATACATGCCATAACTTTCATACTGGACATCGTTCTTTGTCGTGTCTTTTTTGGTCTTTGTCCTTTTATTTCCCACGTATACTGATGAAACATGCAAAATAAACATTACCTTGTCCACAAAACTAAAAATGTATTTTCAGTCTGATCCACAAAAATTGCCTTAATTCTTTCTCAAAATATCACTCTTAAAGGAAGTCGTGGATATTTTAGATACAACTAAAACATGAATTTGTATGTCTTTCTAAACATTTTTAAATAACAAAATACCGACGAACAACGGCAGTAGAATACCGAAGGAACAAAGAAAAAGATTACATAAATCAAATCCCAGAGACAAGGCAAAAGTAAGAACACCAGAAGACTGAAGACCAAAGACGCTACACAAGCACAAAACGCAAACACCTACAAATACAACAATAAAACCTAAAGAACTAACAGTGTGAACTCTCAAAAAGTGACATCAGGTGCTCCGGAAGGGTAGGCATGCTCTGTATACAGCACCCATCCAACTATCAGTGGGGGTAATCCAGGGTTTAGTCAGAATCGGAAATGTCAAATCCAGGAAGACGTAATCTAAATGAAAATGTCAGTTTTCATTTGTGGCACCGACATTTCATATATATCTATGATGTCGTGGTGACGGCGATATAATTTCCGAGGGAAAAAAAGTAACAACGGCTGAACATAGCCCTGACTCAGCAGTTTTTGTGACAGTGCAAAGTTTCTCTAAATTTAATTTCTGGATATGGCCATTTCGATAACTTATGTCTCTTCAGTGCAGATAAATCAAAACATTTGAAAAACCACATACTCTTAGATGTTTTAAACGTAATAGAGAAACAATGACAAAATATGATCGAAATGGAAAGCCAAAATCAGCTAAGGACAGAGCTTTGCATAAGGTAGATACTCCTTAGTTTTAAACAAAATTTACAAAAATTGAGATATTGCAAGTTTCCAAATAAAAATCGTTTCCAAAGACTTTCAAGTACTGTATTTTCTATTTCAGTTGTGTATCACTGTCCGTTTCACGAGTACATAAATAACTGGGAGAAAAGTATTCAGGATCATCCAGAAATAGACGTGTTATACATTACTTATGAGGACTTGAAACAGGTACGAAAAAAAATAAGATACCTGCTTTGGTTTGACACTTGCTTTACGTTAAATATGAATGACGTTTTCTGTCTTCAATAGTTTAAATCTAATTTCGTGTATAACGTCGATTTTAGCTTCAATTGACAAAAAGACAAAAAATGAGCAAACTGTTACATAGTGTTTGTCAGCTGTAATATATTGCAAAAGGCAATAACAGAAGTAATTAAGAAAATGATTTAAGGTCGATAGACACTTATATATATGTACATGCAAGAGATTTTGTTATAAATTGGCACAATTGAAAACCTAGTCGTACATACTTAAAATCCACAATAAATGTTTGTTTTTTGTAGAATCTAAGTAAAAGTGTTTGCATTTTTGGCCATTTTTACCTACATTTACATAAAATGCAAGGGGGATATGGAAATGCAATCATAAAGATAACTAAAATGAACCTTTTTTTCGAGGAGATTTTTTAATTCTCTTGGGAAAAAAAGGTTCACCTCAGTTATCTTTATGATTTCATTTCCAAATTCCCCCTTGCATTTTATAGTTTAAAGTTTAAATAAACATTATTTACGGGAAATGTTAAATTCGATAAAGTGGACGAAATATGACGTTTTATAATTGTCAGTCAATTATGATGTCACAAAGGAACGCCTGTGCCGGGGAAAAAAATCAAAGCATCCCGCTTTTGACTTTATATTTTTAATGCGCAATTGAATTGCTCAGCACAACACTGTCTATCTATCTTTAGGATGTAGTATGGTGAGGTTTTTTGAAATTTGTAAAATTCATTTCGATTTTTCTGATTTATCCAGTACTATTGAAAAAATATTTTGCCTCATAACCCTAAATTTTCCAGTCATTAAAAGCTTCAGCAGTAGCATATTTTAGGTCAGTTAGCAAGATATTAAAAGACTGTGATAAAGAAATCAATAATGTGTCCATATTATACCAAGATGAAAGTCCAAGAGAGCTTTTCATATTTAAATATTAAATATCTTGAAAATAAGGTCCATTACCTATTAATATGTTTAACTAACTTTATTCTTTTAACAATGCTCTTTCCCTTTAGGATATCAACTTAGAATCCTAGATTTATTTAATTCCCCCTTACTACATCCTTTAGAAGAAGGAGGCGCAGTATACTGACATTCGATTCTCACAATTTCATAAAATACTGCAATCTTTCCAAAAAAAAAATCTTTGTAAAATAAACTACATTGTATTTTCTATCAAAACGTAAATGTAAATCTTTATTTATTCTTACCTGTTGGTTTTTTTTCTACAGAATCCCGTTAAAGAGATCGAAAGAATAGCACTTTTTCTGAATGTTAAATATAGCCAGGCATTCTATAAAAAAGTAGCAGAAAGTTGTAACTTTGACCTTCTTAAGGAAAGCTATGAAAGCAGAACAGGCGGTAGATCAAACATGTTCAGAAAAGGTACGTTTCTTTAGTTAAAGACTTGCTAATATGAACAATTTTAGACTTTACGCAATATCTATTGCAAATAACTAAATACCGAAGTTATTGTGAATTTATTTTCTGCATATGCGCATTTCGACAACTTATGTCTCTTCAGTGCAGATAAAATCTAAACGTTTGGAAGACCATAAACTCAAATATATTAAAAAACTGATAGAGAACAAATACCAAATATGATCCAAATGTAAAGCCAAAATCAGCTAAGGACAGAGCTTTGCGTGAGGGAGATACTCCTTAAAAATGTTGTTAATTTGAATAGTGGATAAGACCCGCAATTTTTTTATGTCAAATAGAGGAAAAAAACGTGTAACACATCAATTTTTTCCATTCACATTGACACCATCTTGCATTTACTCCATCTCATTTTCATTTACTCTGTATCGCCTGCAACTTTATTCAAACATTTTTGCTCTTATAAAATGACATGCCTTCCATATAGCAAGCACTTAATAAGTAAAGCAGGCCTTGAAAGAAGTATGTGCTAGTTTGAAAAGCGCTACGAACATATCCTCTTTTGTAATTTATTCAAAGCTCAAAATTATGTGCCAGTTCTAAGATCTTTATTTTGAATTGGTGTTCTAGCATGATGTATATCTAGAAAATTAACACAACGAATAAAACTTAACTTCAAATACCCTGAGAAAACATATGCTGTAACTGGGTTACAAAAGGATGAGCAAAAGAATATATATCATGTGGAATTTTTTTAGGTAAATTGTTATTAATGAAAGGACCAGTAAAGGGATTTTTCCTGAAAGTTAAAGTTTTCCTGCAAGAAAAAAAAAAACGGAAACCTTTGTGAATTATGAATATGAAAAGGAATGTTACAAATTTAGTTTACCTAAATTAAGAAAGAGTTAACTTGATTCAAGTAAATATAACACATAACATAAATACAAAAATACAAAGTTGCATAATAACAGTTAATTTTGATATTCTGCAAGTGTTGCGAGGAGTATAAACCATATGTACATAGCATTATTCATTTACATTATAAATCATAACAAAACACATACGAGTAGTATTTGCTTACTTTTTCAGGTGGCGTTGGAGGTTGGAAAGAATGCTTTACAGTCTCTCAAAATGAACAGTTTGATAAATATTTGAGAGAAAAGTTAAAAGATTCTTCTTTTCAGTTCACTTATGAAATTTAGCAATCCTCTCCATTTTATAATCTAATATTGCAACTTGTAAAGAATTCCTACTATTTGCAGAATGGAAAATAAACGATAGGTGACAAACGAGAATGTTGTTTTGTTTGACTAATTATTTTCTATTTACATTTTCTTCGTTACTGTTTTTCTCTCGAAATGTTGAAGCAGATTGGATGCAAAAGGGAGACAATAAGCATCTTGAAAAACTGTTTCTTTTTCAGGTGATTTTGTATTGTTTGTCTTATAATTGGATATTGTGTGATACCCGCAGTCGTGTCTGCAGCCATCCGTCTGTTTAAATGGTAATTTGTGAACAAAAAAAACATTACATTCAAAATTGGTATATACATGTAAGTTGTATAAACTCTGGCCAAGTTAGGAATTTTCCCTAGTCGGAACGACTCGGGCATGGTCTTTCGGATGTTTTTATATGTTGTAACAATGTTCTTTTTATTTTTTAGTAATTTCTCCATAATCCCACCCTTTTCTATTGTTGTTCTCTGTAATTTCGTCCTTTTTCAGTATTGTTCTGTAATCCAATGTTTCATCTAATATCCAGGTGGTGTCTTCTATCAGGTCCGCGTTCGTCAAAGGGAGATAATTATGAATTGTTTATTTGTGGATGTCTTCTATCAGGTCCGCGTTCGTCAAAGGGAGATAACTCTTGGGAGTTCCCGCGTTTTGTAGGTGTCTTCTATCGGGTCCGCGTTCGTCAAAGGGACATAACTCTTGGGATTTCCCGCGTTTCTTTTTGGGTGTCTTCTATCAGGTCCGCGTTCGTCAAAGGGACATAACTCTTGGGGGTTCTCGCATTGTTGGTGGATGTTTTCTATCACGGCCGCGTTCGTCAAAGGGACATAACTCTTTGGAGTTCCCGCGCTTTTTTATCTGTTGTAATAGCATTTCACCTTTTTTTTCAGTATTGTTCTTTGTAATTTCTCCCTTCTCATCCAATGTTTAGACTAAACTCCTCTTGTGTAACCTTTTGTATGTGTTATTTATTATTTTCCACTTTATTTTATAATTATCTTTCCTTTTCATCCAATCCTTAGAGGTATTTCCCTTTTTCCCTCCAAATTCCTATAGTGTCGTCTGCTATTGCCATTTTGTTTCCTATTATATTACATAATTATCTCCCTTTTTCATTCAATTCTTAAAGTGATTTCCTCTTCCCTACCAAATTTCTATAATAATATGTCTGCTTTTGGTTTTTTTTATTATTGTTTCCTATTTTATTTCATAATTATTTCCCCTTTTCATCCAATTCTTAGAGTTATTTCCCCTTACCTGCCTAATATCTATACTATCGCCTGATATTTTTAGATTTCCCACCATTTGTCATCCAATCCTTAGAGATATTTCCCCTTTGTCGCCATAATTCTATAGTGTCGTCTACTATTTTTAGCTTTCCCGCCATTTTTCATCCAATTCGTAGAATTATTTCCCCTTTTCCACATTATTTCATAACCAACTTCCTTTATCTAACAACTAACCCTAACCTAAGTTGCTATGACAACTCTTTATTTATTTTTATATTTGAATGTTATTCTGTTATTTATTTCTAACTATTACAGTTATTTTTCTTTTTTTTTCTATTTTTGAATGTCATACAATTTTTTTTTATTCAAAATATCGATTGCCTTACCTTAACTTTACTAAGT